>JAEMWC010001959.1:70000-76134 GCA_016490735.1 Pachyseris speciosa | reverse complement strand
TATGTTATGTTACTAACGTTACGTTACGTTGTATTATGTTATGTTATGTTATGTTATGTTACTTGCCGAATGGGAAAGCAAAATACCTTGAAAAAATGCAGTAGTTCATGCACCTTTCACTTAGTTAAGTACCAGTAAGCTCATTTTGTTACCGGTATAACCTATCTCTGATTATAGACAGTACCTTCAGTACACAGCCTGGCTCATATTCTTAAGTTTGTAGCCGGCTGTTTAGCTTCCCGTACCTTTGAAATTAATCCATGCCTTCAACTCATTGTTTTCACTTTTGCTCATTTTGCAGTCTTAAGTTTGAATTAATAGTTTCTGACTAGAAATTATCATTTACCAAGCTGGCACATTCAGACAGACAGACTCATAGGACTACTGAGGCTAAACTTCCCTCGCCCACTCGGCCACCAAACTCATATTTTCACTTGCCCAAGAGCAAACTGTTGCTTGCCCCAGGCAATTGGACCTGGGTTTTTTTAACCAACTTTCGTGTTCTGATTCTTCATATTTGTCTAATGTTTTACATATAATAGTGCGCTTGCTTTGTAATTTATTTGCGCCTTTAAGCTTTATTTATTGACTGTTGTTAGGCAGATTCTGATATAATTGCAATGTTGTCACTACAATAATATTCAGCTACGCTCATTTGTATGCGTATTAATATTCATGCGCGAATTGAATTACCTGAAGAGCACGTGAAATGATTGACGGGTAGGAAAGGATTGTTTGATAGTCTGACGTAGACTACACGTTTGTGGTTAAAACATCGATTTAAGTTTTATTGATAGGAAACTTACGTGCCTCTGAGGTGTCGATCGCTAGCTAAATTTAATCGAAACTCGCCAGCTTGGTGGTCGAAAGACGTCATTTGAAGTCTGCAGACCCGCAAGTCAGACACTTCTCAAAGACGTGAGTGGTGTTTCTCTGTGCTTGCCAACGCGAAGAGATTTACGTTGACTGCCGGAGCGAGCAAATCTGCGTTTTGCAGTACAGAGTACTGAGCCAGCCCGGACAGTCTGAAAGTAACTCTCGTCTAAAAAGCGGCCCGTAGTTGAGAGTCTTGGCCCATTTGCCAGAGGTTGCCGTGCCAGAAATTGGGAAAGGAGAGTTGTTTTTTGACTTAAGCGAAAAAGTAGCATGTTTGATTAGGTGCTCTCCGCGTTCGAGAGGCCATTTGATGCCCAGAATTCATTGCGATCACAGAGGGCGCTGTCACCTTGAAAAGTTCTGGCGAGGAATGGAAATGAAATTCGCTCGGCTGCGGTGGAAAATTTTTCACTTCGAAAACATCACGGATAATTCATCTAAGAGTGGGCAATCGGCACCACGAGAAGTCAAGTACAAGAGCGTAGCTGAATTGAAGGGTGAGGGCATAACCGACCCAAATGACTTTTAGGGCATTTTTTTTGTATACGCATTTTCTTGAAAAAGAATGGAAAATGCTCAAAAAAAATTATGGAGCAATTTTGTTCTATTGAATCAAAGGCCACATGCAAACATTCAGCTGATTTCGACCAAAAAAATAAAAAAGCTCTAAAAGTTATTTGGGTCGGTTTTGCTCTCAGCCCTTCAATTTAGAGTAGTTGTCTAATTGCAATAAAACCTTTCGCATGTGTAGCATGGATAACTTTTGAAATTTACAGTCACTTCAGCTTAGAATTTCTCGAAATCACTCTCATAGAATTTGTTTAAACTCGCTACACATCAGGGAAACTAACTAAACTACAAGTACAGAGGACAGTTTAGAAAGAAAACCTCAAGATTTCATGAAAATCGACTGTGAGTAAGTAAACAATAATGACGTCATTGCGTTGCTATGGTAACTCCGGTGTCGATAAAATACACCTCACCCGCAACTTTGGTCTATCCCTAGCAAGAGTGTGGATATCAATCTCCTGTATTATGTTTCAGTGCGCCATGATTTATATTTAAAGTTGGAAGGTGTCACTACTGACAAATCCAATCGAGCCACCTTAAGTAGTTTATGTTCAGGAGAATTAGGCCCCGTTTTGGAGGTGATTAGATGACGAGGCGATTAGGTGATCAGGTACAGCTTGTAAATCAGTATTCAAGCTGCCTAGGTGGGTTAGGTAAAATGCCTTCCTGCATAGGGACTTAGCCCCCCCCCCCCCCCCCCTCACTTTTCAACAGTAAAAACCAAGTACTTTTCTATTTAACGTTTTGCCGAAGACTGATTATTCTTGTTTTAAAACACCTCTTTTTTGTTGCTGAAAGTATATAAGTTTCACCTCATCATGTTTCAGCCATTTATGAGGACTTCAAACATTTTCCAGGGGAGCATGCCCCCCCCCCCCCCCCCCGCCTCTAGTTGACTCACGCTAAAGCGTTCGAAGCGAGCCTCCCAGTTGCAAGCTTGCTGGCGGGCCCTGAGTAATACGTGTCTGGGCTAGCTAATGAGCGTCACTCTAGCTACTTCAATGGTAACATTCAATACCTGATCCACCAAAGCAGTTTGAGTGGGCAAGTTTGGGCAAGTCTATTGTTAACTTTCCATTGAACAAAGTTGTCGCCGTAAGGCGATATTTGTGCAACGATCTTTGCTTACAAAAATTCCAGAGAAACTTTAAGAGGAAGCGAGGTTTTCAAGAATGAACTAACTGAAAATAACTTTGCTTCGAAGAATAGGTTTAACGTGGCGTTTCGCTCTTCAACCGGCTCTTTGGGAAGTATGATCGTCCGGATGAGTGTAGTCCAGAGAATAACTGTTTGTACTGACATTTACGGACGTTTAAACACCCTGAGCCAAAATCATCATCAGAGTCAATTGACCAGTGTAACTTCAGTGGGTGGTATAAATACTTCAGCCATTTACCTGATTGGTGCAAGAAGTCATGTTATGGTTGTCTTCCAGTTATGCAGTGTTGTTATTGGCTGGGAAGACTGTAAGCAGTACAATTTTTTTTCGGTTGTTGATTTCAGTGGTCAATAAAATTAATTAGGAGGGCTCCACTAAAAACCGCCTTGGCGAGTTGGATCCCCTCGAAAAATATTATTGTTATTATTATAAGTCGTAGAGTAGGGAATGTAGTTCCCGGTGTGGTGGTCTATCTCGCACCTGATGGTTGGGTTGGTAAATGCTCGGAGATATTAGCTGTATAAGCTACTCTAAAATCCAAGGGATTTGTACGGTGTCTGTTATGAGCTGATAAACCAGCTTTCTGGCGCAATGCGTTGATAGAAGTCAATAGCGTAGGTCACGCCTCACCTAGAAACTAAGGATGATTGTGTGGTTTGTGTGCAAAAGGTGTTCAGCAATGTTAATGTTGATATAAACACCATCATCATCATCGCTCGTTTGAGCTCAGTCAGTCCAACGCTGAACGTTTTGCCATTTTCAGTGGTTCACGTTGCCTGGCAGTCGCAGCATTTGATATTTTTGTACTGCTTCCCTCTGTCCGTCGGTTCGTTTTCTTTCCTTAATCATCAGTTTAACGAATATATTTTTAGCGAATGTTGTGCAAAATCAAACCATATGTCATTAAGGTTACACTGAAACGTGTGGAAAACTTAGAACTGTCGGTTTGTTTTTGAAGTTTATAAACTAACGAGTAGAAGATTTCATCTTAATGGAGGGCCACTATAATGTATTTTTTAATATTGAAACGAAATTAATTGTTTATCTCAAAGATATAATCATTGATTTTCAATGGCATGACATTAACAACTACCCTTCCACGCTTAAGACCTGTTCGTTCTATTAGATAATAATTCAATTTTTAGTTATATATGTAGTATGACCTCTACAATTTAACCTGGTTGAGGTTTTATCAAGAAACTAACCTTTGCTCCTTTTCAAACCTTCTTACTTCAGTGTAACAGAAAAAGTCTACAGTCGGCTGATAAACTGCATATAGGACAAGTCAGTGTGTTGTGAGCCCCTCACCAAATCTTTCACCATTAAGTGGTGTGAAGGGGCGTTGTTAATGCAGTGCTCTACTTAACTAACCTCGTTTTCGTTTATAAGGGCCAAATGGAGGATGCATGTGGTGATCGTAAACCTACCTTCTGTTTCGCGCACGTTTTATCGGAGGCTCAAATATCAGATAGTGGAGTGAAGTTTTATTCGTGCGAGCATTGTAGAAAGCTGTTCACTCATGAAGGAGGCCTAAAAAGACATAAAAGAACACACACTAGAGCGAAAACGTACATATGCAAGGAAAGAGGAGATCTCCGTGTGCATGAAAGAACCCATAGCAAAGAGAAGCCTTATACATGCAAGCAATGTGGGAAGTCGTTTACCCAAGCAGGAGCTCTGCAATTACACACTAGAACACACAGTGGGGAGAAGCCTTATACATGTAAAAAGTGTGGGAAGTCGTTTTCACAAGCAGGAAATTTAAATAGGCATGAAAGAATTCATAGTGGAGAGAGGCCTTATACATGCAAGCAGTGTGGGAAGTCGTTTACCCAAGCAGGACATTTGCGAGATCATGAACGAGCACATAACGGAGAGAAGCCTTATACATGCAAGCAATGTGACAAGTCGTTTACTCGAAAAGGACGTTTGCGAGATCACGAAAGAACACATAGTGGAGTGAAGCCTTATACATGCAAGCAGTGTGTGCAGTCATTTACCAATGCAGGGTATTTGCGGGTGCATGAAAGAACGCATAGTGGAGAGAAACCTTACACATGCAAGCAGTGTGGGAAGTCGTTTATCCATGCAGGATATTTGCGGGTGCATTTAAGAACACATAGTGGAGAGAAACCTTATACGTGCAAGCAGTGTGGGAAGTCGTTTGCCCAAGCAGGATATTTGCGGGTGCATTTAAGAACACATAGTGGAGACAAACCTTATACATGCAAGCATTGTGGGAAGTCGTTTACCCATGCTGGACATTTGCGGGTTCATGAAAGAACACATAGTGGAGAGAAACCTTATACATGTAAGGAGTGTGGGAAGTCTTTTTCCCAAGCAGGAAGTCTACGGATGCACGAAAGAACCCATAGCGGAGAGAAATCTTATACATGCAAGCAGTGTGGGAAGTCGTTTACCCAGTCAGGACATTTGCAGAAGCACGTAAGAACACATAGTGGAGAGAAACCTTATACATGCAAGCAGTGTGGGAAGTCGTTCAACTGTGCAGGATCTTTGCAGGTCCATGAAGGAACTCATAGTGGAGAGAAACCCTATACATGCCAACAGTGTGGGAAATTGTTTATCCGTGCTGGAGGTCCGCCGGCGGTGGAAACAGGCGTAGAAGGAAATGTTTGTGTTGTATGCTCAAAGTGTCACGGAAGTTCTCATCAGTTAACCGGAGAAACTGGAAATTGAAATCTCAAGGTGACAACACCTTTGAGTTACAGAGAAGGATGATTGCAATCTGGTCAAAAGGGAAATGTACTGCTGAATTTGTCAACGAGCTCCGTCTTAGTTATGGAACACTATGACAGTCATGGAATTAATTGAAACTCTTGAATAGAATATGGTGGAACACGTCTTTTCCGCCCAACAAGCAGGGCTGGATGCATATTTTGTTGCAATGCAACTTTTGTTTTCTGTTGGAAACATAGTTCCTCTACTACCCAGTCCCTACCTCTTCAGTAGGAGTATGATGGTCAACAACCTACAGCTGTACTGTTCTATTGGTTTTCGCACCCGAAAGAGAAAGATATTTTACTTTTCAAAGTAATTTCATCTTCTGCTTTTCACATGGTGTTTTGCATTTGTTTAGTTATCATAATTTAATACCATTGAAACCACAACCCTGTTAATTTTAAGCAAGTTTGAAGTTACGGACAATAGTTGGTTGTTTAATGGGGTCTCTCGTCACTGAAAAAGCATTTTTTAAAACACAAATGATTAAAAGAAGAATGTAAAATAAGTTTGAAGGTTACAGCGAACCTTTCCTAACAATGTATTATAGATTATTAAACAAAATAAATGTATGCTGAAGGGCACGTAGAGTCTTAATCCGGAAAATAAGACCAAACTCGGTACGGTATACGTAACGGGAACGTATTTGTATACCGCACACATCACATAGTTTAATGGCGGGTTACAGTTCTTCTGTGGGGTGAGATGGGATGTCAGCCTGTTGTCTTTCTTGCCCATCCAGTTGTCTTTCTAGTTATGTTCAGTTACGCTTCATTTTGCTAATTCA
>JAEMWC010001959.1:47500-65000 GCA_016490735.1 Pachyseris speciosa | reverse complement strand
GGAGACTAGCAACATTAATACTCGCAATTTTGAAGCCCCTCACTTTCAAGGCAGAGGTCATATCATCATAACAATTTGGTTCACATTCAGGCAAAAAACTGTTGACTTCTTTAAATCAATAACAATTACTAATATGATTCAAAATATTCTTAGCAAGTGCTGCGCTACCTTTCTGATTTAGGTGCAGGCCACTACTGTTCAGCATGCTGCTTCCTATTTTGCTGTTGTCAATAAAACTTAAGTCACGGCCACTCACAAATGACTTGATAATCCTGTTCGTTTCGGTTACTTTGTCCCCCATGCTTGGCTCGTCTGTTCTATGAGTGAGGCCTGAAATGGTTACACTAGCTGTGGTATTCTGCGATATGTCTTCGCACAGATTTATAATATCTTCTGCGACTTCCCGAGGAGATCTGTTGCGAAGATCGTTCGTGCCAACATGTAGTATGATCTCACTTGGGTCGGTACGAACAGTTGGGATGGCATAGCTTTCCATATCGCTCACTGTTGCACCCGGGAAACACCTCATCTGAACTTTAGTGTTATTTTTTGACATTTTCCACCATTGTAATCCCTTCACAGTAGAATCGCCAAGAATAACTACCCGATTTTCTGAATCTTGTTGGTCAGATTGCCGATTGAAGCTTGTGCCGGGCCGTGAGTTACTTGATTCTAACAAGAGAGAGAGAGAGAGAGAGAGAGAGAGAGAGAGAGAGAGAGAGAGAGAGAGAGAGAGAGAGAGAGAGAGAGATGCTCTGAAAAAACGCCTATGCGCTCTTGTTCTGACACTTTTTTTAGTTCACGATAAACCAAAGATTAAATGTTTTGCAATTTTTTTCTTGGTTAAATTACGAAGGAAGACATTGCCCGCTATGTTTTTCATCGAATCGTAGATTCTCCACACCTCGCGATTCACACGCCATTTTGTTTAACCAATCACAGAAAGTGAATCGACCTTCTGAAACGAAGCGACGGTTTGCTTGCGACAGCGCTGTAGCTGTGGTGAAAGTGGTATTTGCGGTCAAGTTTAACAAAGTAATGGGAAATTTCTAGTCCGAAGCTTAACTACATTCAAAACGGTGAAATGATTTTGAAATTTGGTTCATCCTGTGTCATAAAACCTTAGACCAAGTCAGTGGATTAACGAGCACATGAACGCTGTGCGATACCTCGTTCGACTCTCTCGTTCCGCCACTTCGACTAGGTCACCTGAAGATGTGTTAGACTGTGAAAATATTTTTAACTGGCCACTCTAGGAAGAATTATATCAAGGCTTGATGGACGGCTTTTTGGATGTATCTAAAGCGTTGTGAAAGGGAATGTATTCGCGCCGCGACTGCATTCGACAACACATAAATTTTCCCGCTGTGCTTTGAGCATGACTAAAGACGAAGGATGTGCGATTTACGCAGTGGCCCGATGTAGCCTTTTCGACGATTAGAGAAGGTATTTACCGTTGCCTTTTTATTTAGTCGTTTTCTTCAAAAGACTTACGGTCAACCGATAAGCCAGATAAGCGTTGTCTTTGTTTATGTGCCCAACTTTTGTATGGCTCGGCAAGAAGTTAAGCCTACTCTCAAATTTGGTTTTCAAGTTTATCGCCAGTTTGTTTGTGAAGAAGGTTTTCAGGATTTCTGTGTTGGACCCATTCTTATAGCAAATTACATTTAATTTCCCCTCAATTTAAAAAATAGATTCAAATGAAATTTACCGTAAGCTTAAGCTTATAATTTAAACATTGTTGTAAAAAGGTTCTTCCTCAGACTACCATTGTAAATAGGTGCCACAAACCAGAAGCGTAACACTTTGTAAGACTGCCAAATCTATTAAAACAATTATTTGCTAATCTTTCTTTGTTTTTTTTTTCGACTGGTTCTTGGTCGGTTTTGACATAAACTTAAGTACTTGACGTCTTCAGAGTTATTAAGCTTAGGTACTTTCCGCGTTTAGCGCGCACGTACACGAACTCGCACAAACAGCCCTGATTTTAAAACTTTTCTCTGTTTCTGCTGAATCTTTGACATACAATTTTTAGCTTTATAAAATTGAATTAAATTATGTGAACCCCCATGCATTACAACCTCTGTGAAAACGTTTTTTGTAGTACAGTAATTTTTCAGATACAACAAAATGTTTCGCCACTCAAATTAAACTTATGTGTCGGAATCGTGTAATTCATTAGGGTAATCCATTTGAAAGCACGAACTGTTCCAGTATTTGTTTATGCGCAACTATTTTTCTTAGGCCAATACTTTGAATAATGGCCTTATTGTACACTTTGTTATAATTGTAATAGGGAATTTAGTTCATGGACAGTATAAAATAAAGTTTTGATGTCTGTGCGAATGAAGGTAAAGTTTTAAGTTCCGGTTGAAAATAAAGTAATCATTTATTCCGTCACTGTTTAAGATACGTTTTTAACCTTCAAATATCGTATTTAGTAAAATTACTGAGCTTGCATCGGTTGCCTTAAGCATCTTAAATTGTTTCATTTAATGTTAGCATTAATTTGATTTCATTCGCCTTGCTGCAACTTCTTGTTTAAGTTTTATAATTTCAAGAATTAAACAACACTTTTTAGGTGGGAAGTGCATTTAAGTGTACCACAAACGCGCTTTTGTTTTTGTTTTGTTTTTTAACAAACAGCAACAACTATCTGTATCAACTTACCTTCTCAAGTATACATTGTCCCTGAGCAGACAGCAGCCATAAAAAAATAATAATAATAATTAAAAAGTCGTCAAAAGTTCCGTTTAAAGAAAATGCAAGTCCAGTCCGTTGTCCAGTCCTTGGAATTTTTTTTTCTAGCTAACCTTTTGTGGCGCGGCGTCGCAGTGAACAAAAAGCGCGCGAAAGTATAGCCTCGTTTTCGTTCTTTCCTCCAGGCCCTCTCCTCTGAAAAAAATCTTAAACATCGATCCTCGCCAAAAGCAATTGAAATTAGAAGAAACTGACAACGCCATCATAAAGAGCATACTCTCAAGCCTTAGGCAAAATTTTCTTTTATTCCTACCTCAAATGGTCGTTGAGCAGGAAGCTGACAAACTTTTCAGTTAGATTTTCTACTGCCGCACTTTTTTAGGAAAAAGTAATCATGGCCATTTTTTAAAACACTATTTATTAAACTGCAACTTCGATTAAAAATATTCTTGGAGAAAGGTTCTAGTAAATTTTTAGAGCGAATATTAAACTTCGGTCCTTTCTGGTCACGTGACCGATGACGTCACAGCATTAAAAATGACAAAAATGTATATTTCATAAAAATATCTACCACTAACCAAATTTTTGTTTCCTCGCGTTTAATGCAACGCGAGATAGCACTTGTACCCAGACTCCCACTTTTTGAAAATTGTATATACCTCCCTTAATATTTATATTTTGTTCGGTACCCGGGCAGTCCGAAATGGCTCACACCATTGTGCTTCAAACCACGTTGACTGCTTTTTCAATAACAAAATAATTTCGTGACAGTGAGCAAAAACGCACTTGCGAGCAAAGTCACGTGACCAATGACGTCATCGCCCTTAGTCTTGTACAATAATTAGTTTATGGTAAGACTTATTTCTAGACAACGTGGGGGTCTTGCTGCCCTCAAACTGACCAAGTTATTTGGGATTGACGATTTTCCAGCTACAAAGGATTCTGGGAAGGTTCTTATTATAATTATATATTGTTATTTAATTATTATTATTATTATTATTATTATTTTCATAGATTAATTCATACATATTCATCACTCACGGGTATATGACGAACCAGCAAAATATAATGACCAGCTCCCAGTTGGCTTATTAGTTCAATTGGTAGAGCACTGCACCGGTATCGCAGACGTTGCTGGTTCGAGATCCCTGGTGTCTCACACCAGTTTCCGGTACTTTCCAACGCTTACTTTGATTGATCATTACTGAACCAATCATTGTATGTTTTACCTTTTTAGTGGTATCAAAGAAATGCCCAATAATTTTTGTTTCGGAGATTTTTGTCGGCCATCGGTACTACTGTTAACTCAAGTTCAAAAAGGACTAAAATCCACATACACCATGAATTTTTCATACTCGTTCCCAGTCTTTTCTCAGCTTGCTGGTTAACACCTTCATTGCCTCTGTGAACGTCATCACTAAAGGCCAAAGGCAGTGGAACAAAATATAAAAGCATCTAATTGTGAAAGCAAGGAAAACCAGTATTGCTGCTGGGAAAAAAGAAATAAAAAGAAAGAAACTGTCTTTTTATACGTGTTAGTGAAGGTGCGTGACCGTAAACCTGTTCCAGTAAACGTGGGAGTTCAGTAGCGGAATTTTTTGCCTGAACAAAAAAATCTGCGCTTTGATTGCGTTTTCAAAGTTACTCACAAGGTTTACATCGTTTCGGAGCGTAATTCTGGATGGTTTTTACGATTAAGACATTACGTTTCAATGGTTCAAAACACGCGTTTAACGAGTAAGGTTTTTTCGGGGAGTGTCTCAACTACTTGAAGAAACTTAAGGCATGGACCTTCTTTCAAATTCCTCTAAAAATAGATATGGTGGTCTAAATTTTGAGAATAAAACATCTAACAGCATAACTTGAACAAATTGTTAAACTAAAGAAATTGTGTAATTGCGTGTCACATGATATGCAAATTAGGTCACGTGACCTATTACGGCCACTTCACATGAAAAAAAACTTTATTGAGAAATGGTCATTTAAAGAAATTGCTACGAAATAACTCTCTGAGTAAACGGCAAAACATCTGTGCCTGGGCTTTGTTCAATACTTTATTGACAGCTAGTGTAAATAAACCACATTTTGAACTAGTACCCAGTCCCCTTGTTAAACAAACTTAAAAAGCCCAGCGACAGAAATGAAGTACCTGCAACTGTAAACATTATAACACTAATCACAGCCTCAAGAAAAAAATTAAAAGTGGTGCCATTTTGTCAAATAGAGTTTTGAGCTAAAACAGCCTTAATAGGTCACGTGACAATGCATGACGTCAGGAGCCCATGAATAGGAGCTTTACTCTCCCATTGTCTCCCTTTGAGTCAACCTTTGCGCGTATCTTTTCTATTTTTAGAACGTTGCGAGTGTCTAAATTTCCACGCACTGTTTAGAATGCCCAAGAGAAGGATCGGGACAACGCGCTCCGCACCTTAGGCCACAATTTTATTATGAATACTTGTGTGAGGAATTTATTGGAAACAAATTTTCCCAGGAAGTTGGAGCCTCTTGCATGAAAAGCAGTTCTAAAAATAGAAAGATACGCGCAAACGTTGACTCAAGGAAACAGTGCATATGGAGGCTCCTATTCATGGGCTCCTGATGACGTCAAACAACATTCAAAGTTATTGAACTTATGGCGAGGACGTTCGTCCTAAAGTTGTTTTGTGTCATTTTGAAAGCTTAAAAAGTTAGACCACCCCTCTGTTTTTTTTTGGGGGGGGGGGGGAAATGAGCAAAGGACCGTTAACGATAATGCTGTAAGTTAACGTAGAATCTACAAGAGATCTAATCAGCCAAAAACTAAATCGGAACAAAAAACAAATAAAACGGAAAGTTTTTTTGGGAAGACTCATGCCTTAATATTCTTGAGTAGTCTGAAATGGCTGATGCGTTCACCTTAAAAATCTTCAGAGATCACGGCAATCATCACGGAAAGCGGCGGCAAAAAGTTGAACCAACAGGACTCGATTACCGCGGAAGAAGATTACCGACCGATCGTATTTACCTTGGAAAACGACTAAATACCAATAAGATCTTGAGGTAAAAAACCATTCGAAGTGAAAGAAAGTATTCTCTTCCACAGTCGAAGAATAGTTCAAACTGGAGCCCAAACCGCGAATAGCCTACCAGGAATGAACTTGTTTGCGCATGCTCATGTCTCACCCAACTCTCTCTCGGTCAAATGGCCAATGCTCAATATGACGCACGAAAGGATCAGCCCAGCCGCTGGCGCTGGGAAGCACAGACTTGGCGAGGAAAACGTTTTGAGGTCGTCCTTCCTTGCCACCCGTACTGCTTTCGATTTAAGTTTGAAAATCATACATGCATGCATGCAGTGAATCTCCTGTCACACATAGTTAGTTCCGTACACCCCTTTTCCTACGTTAGTCCGGCATGCATTAATTTGGTCACAGAAGTTTCTCCTCAAACGGGAAACAGAAACAACAAGGAGAAATGAATTCTCAAAGGGTTACCGTTGTCTTCGTTTTACGAGAACGTGACGGAAACGCCAGTTGCTCATTTCAGCCAATGGAAACGTTGTGCAAACGCGAAGCATTAGGAGTGTTTTACTTTTCCACGTTTCCCTTGGTATCGGCCGCCCTCTGGAAACGTAACGGGGTAATTTATCAGGTATCCGCTATATTTCCGAATCACGGAAACGCTTTATTTCACCCAGTGGATGTTGCAGTGGTAGAAAAGTCCAGCGTAGGGCCAAATATTTCATTAAAGACAACTACCAAAGGGAATCAAGTGTACACAATCATGCCCGGCTTGTCTCAATTTACAGAGATTTTACGATGTCCGGCTTGTGTCAATTAACAAAGATTTTACAATTCCCTGCTTGTGTCAATTTAGAGGTCTTAAAGGCTAAAATGACCATAGAAAATCCTTGCAAATGTCAAATTTACAAACATTTCTCAGAGATTTTGTTAAAGTGCCTATAACCCCAAAAATCTTTTTTCGCTAAATTGAATCTTTTTATGGGACTGAGAAAAATACTACAAAAATTTTTGAATTCCGTTAAAACCCAATTTTTTATGAATTTTTAAAGTGGGCGCCATTTGATGCACGACCGAGCAAATGGGAGAATGGGACTAGTGACGTCATTCCAGGAGATTGCTCGCATCGCTTTGGTTTATACTGTATGACCTGTATGGGATCAAGCGTTTTCAGGGTTTTAGTATATTGGCGAAAGAAATGTTGTTTGACTAAAAAAAAATTGGGATTATAAAATATATTCATAATGTCGTCCAGCGATGCCGGCTTTGACTCTTGCTCGGATTCCAGGGCCAGGGAAACGGATGTCGAGTGCAACTTATAAGTCGAGGGTTCATCAAATGCGAGCGAACAAGAAACTTCAGATAACGAGAAACCTGGAGATGTCTATGCCAATGAGGCGATAGCAGACGAGGAATGGCTGGCTCACAATGAAGCAGAAAGGAAAATGGTGGAAGAACTTGAAATGAAATTGCAAAAGCGACTAAAGGTGGTAGACGAATATGCTAATTCCTTGTATTCTCGTAAATGGTGTAAACCCAGGACTCATATCATAACTAAGTGAGGCATGATCGTCCGGGTGAGTGTAGTCCTGAGAAGGACTGTTTGTGATGACATTGAGTGACGTTTCGACAACCTGAGCGGAAGTCATCACCAGAGTCAAGTTATCGGAGTAACGTCAGGAGATGGTATAAGTACTCTGGTCGTTGATGTGATTGGTCAACGAAGTCGTTGGTTGTCTGTCAGTTAAGGCGTGATGTTATTGGCTGTGAAGACTGTAAACCGTGATTGCGTTTCGATCCGTCTTTTGTCAGTCAAATGTTCGTAGGTGTATTGTTAGTCAAATTAGTCGGTTTGTCTATTATTTGTCTGCTGTTGATATCGTCAATAAGTCGTTTGCAAGGTGAGGGAAGCTGTTGGCAACGGTTCAGTGGTGTCTGTTCTAAGTTAGTAAACCAACTTTCCAATGCGATCCGTTAAGGACAAAGACGAACCAAAGGACAGACAGGGAGCAGTTTACAAGATCGAATGCTGCGACTGTCAGGCCACTTATATCGGTGAGACTGGCAGAAATTTGAACGTAAGACTGACTGAACAGTAACGAGCGACGAGAAATGGTGACATCAACAATAAAGCCTGGTTCTCATATGCCAACGACCTACCTGCGATGACTTGCGGTTTAATCGCCGGTTGATTTGATTTTTCTTCCAAGTTGCATCGCAGTGGTGCCCCAGGTGTACCTGCGACGTGTCCCCGGTGAACGTAAAATAGCGCGCCAAATCAGTATCGTTTCGCGCTCTTTCTTCACAAGCTAACTATTTTTCAATAAGCATGGCTAAAACACTGGCAGCTTTCGCTAGTTTGAGTTGCTTGTAAGGAGATATATATAAAGAAAGCGTCAAGACAAACGGGAAAGCCGTAAGTGAAAGTTTTAGGCTCTCTGCCCTATGGTCAAAGAAAGGAACCAGCACGAGGCCAGCAAGATTTGTCGTAAATGGCCCTATAATTCCTTATAGCATCCATTAAGACTGTTATTTGGGTAAGACCGGGCTTGTTCAGCGCTGGGCTCAACGTCCGCAGCATCCGATATTTTGGATGTAATCAGTTGTGGGAAATATTTGCAGGTGGCACATCGCCGACGATCGCCGACTACGTTCTCATAAAATATTTCTATTGCCGGCGTTCCGGAAGAACCGCCGACGTGCCTGCGAAGTTGAACTCAAGTCAACTTCGCAGGCGTGCCGGCGGTAAGGACCTGCGATGGTTCTTGTTACCGGCGGCGTATGTTCTCATATGTCTAAACAGTATCCCAGGCACTACCGGCGTCTATGTCGCAGGTTGGTCGGCGGCATATGAGAACCAGGCTTAACATTACTGAGCACCATTTACTGGCAAACCACACTATCGACTGGGACTCTGCTAAATGCATTACCTACTGTACTAACTACCACCAACGGATCGCACTGGAAAGTTGCAGCCACCACTGAACCGTTGCCAACAGCTTCCCGCACCTTACAAACCACTTATTGACTATATCAAAACAGACTATAGACACACCGACTAATTTGGCTAACAATACACCTTTGTTCCCATTCTTGTAATTTTCCCACCGCTATTAAATTAAAACTTCGGTAACAGTTATTTAAGTGATCAGCTGATAAAAATATGATGACAAAGGAAGAAGAGCTAAAGTAGGATTACACAATAGAAAAAGAAACCACACTCGTCTCCGGGAAACTTGAGAGACAAAAACGACTGAACTGGGGACACAGACTGCTTGCATGTATAAGGTTTCTCTCTGAACTGGGGAAAATAACGGAGTATAAAACGAAAAGCTGTTGTTAACCTTGAAAACTCCACGCTTTTGGACCAAATTACTCGACCTAAAGCCGAACGTTTAGATTTTTATATGGATTTGCAAACAAGAGAAATTCCTATTAAGTTAGAAAGCTTCACATGCTTTCAACTCTTTCTTTAGATGTTAAAAAGCCTCCTATGTCACTCGTCACCTACAGATAGAAAGCATTATTGTTGCTGTAATTCTTAATGTTGTAAAATTCTTACTATCATTGTAATCATATATAACTGACTGTGTTATGTTAATTTTTATTATATGTAATGCAAGTTTATAAATCATTAAAAATACATTAATAATTCATGAAGGAAATACAAAAGAAGTTATTTTTTAATGAGTGCCTTTATATCTGATAAAGACACAGCTAAATTTGACATCCTATTCTCTAGGCCAAAATACTACGCTTCCCTGTTGAGCACGACACCACCACGCAAGTTTCCACACAAAGTTTTGACGTTGAAACTTTGACGTTTCCAATGGCAACGAAAATGTATCCAGTGGAAACAAAGCAACATTCCGGTGGTATTCATTCTAGACAAACTGTCGCGTTTTTTAATTAATTTTGAGCGTGAACATGTCAAGTTGTGACAGCGCCACCTCAATTGAGGTGGAGCTGTCAAAATTTGACATGTTCACGCTCTAAATTTTAAATTAAAAAACGCGGCAGTTTCCATTGGATACATTCTCGTTGCCATCGGAAACGTCAAAACTTTGTGTGGAAACTTGCGTAGTGTCGCGCTCAACTGGGAAGCGTAGTAACCCAAAATATAAATTTTTAGTGTAAGAATGGATAGACGTACAGTGAAGCTTTTTACGCTATTCAATAAATTCGCAATTCGTGTTTTATCAAGTCTTTTAAAAAACGGTCGGCTGCGCCTCGTGTTTCAAACTTGATAAAACACTCCCGCTCATTTATTAAACATTACATAAAAACATTAAAAAGAGACATTTTTCACCTTCTTCTCGTGTTTCCCTATCAAAACTAAACTGTAAATAGCCCAGGTATGTGTCCATTAACCTGGCATTTAAATGGAAGTGAGGCTGGAGGTGACCTTGTTTTGATACAAACCCGTTTCTCTTTCTCATGCAAATGTGGACTACTGAGCATAAGACCATGAGAATGGCAATGGGGTCTATTTCAAAACAAGTTCACCGTCAGTCTCGTTTCCATTCATAGGCCAGGTCACTGGACATACAGTTGTTAAAGGTTTTTGTTTCTTGGTAATTTTCATTAATCTGCAACCGTGCCTGCCAAAACCGGCCGCGCAGAATCACGTCCCTTGTACCGCTTGTGACGTCATCCGTTTTAATGCTCATGGACAACTTTTACATGTAGCATGTGTAGGGGAAAGAGATCTTTCAAACCATACCCAAATGAGCACGATTCCGTCAAACATGCCAGAGAAAACGCGAAAAACCCAAGTGACGTTGAGCCGAAAATTTGAATGAGCAACTTGCTCCACTATCAACTTGCACTTCCTTCCACCGAATCCTATGATCCTAAACGTTTTCCACAAATCTTTTCCCACCGAGAGGAAGCCCAGAAAATGCCCAGCAAGACAAAAAGAAAGCGAGGCAAGAAAAGGGGGCAGTGAAATTTTCTTTTCTGCGCATGCCCGATCTTGGAGAGCTAATATTAAGCATCAGGAACAAAAGGACGCGATCAACTCCACCAGCAAACAGAGTTTTGGGCAGTTTTGGTTCTTTTTGGCTATAATCTGGCCAGAAATCGGCTCCACGAGCTTCAAAAGGTGTTTTCCGGCAAAACGATCGGTAGTCAATGGCTTAATTGACATTAAAATCCATTTGGTGACACCAGTGATGGAGATTGTTGAAGTCCAATTTGAAAATAGATCTGATTTTTCACACGCAGCCAGTCGACACCATCGCCTGACCAGCAGTATAGCGGTCGAAACGTCGCGATCCACATCTTTGTGACTCAATCGTGAGACAAAAGATTAACTCAGCTATCAGATCTGATTTTGATCACAGTCAATGACTTCAGAATCTTACAATCATATGGCCATACACTGTATACTGCAAGTGACAACAGGACTGACCTCCAGCATGGATAAACGACTTCCCACACTGCTTGCATGTATAAGGTTTCTCTCCACTATGTTTTTTTTTATGTAATACTTAAAATATGAGCGGCCGACCTTTATGGACGCGAAGATTTTATCTTACTTGTGAAATGAAACAATAGATTGTTTGTCGTGTTTGTAATGTTAATCAGTAGAGATCTGTATCAAAGTTAATGCATACTAATTAGCGGAGCAGGACTGTTTTATGAAAGTTAATGATTTGTATTGGGGTTTAGAGAGGTATACATGTGACTCAAATACTACCCGTAGATTGGTCGTTAGTCTAATTATTAACGAATTTTACAATATCATTTAAACAATACTATATATACTATGGGTTCTTTCGTGCAACCGCAAAACGGCTGCACGGGTAAACGACTTCCCACACTGTCTGCAGGTATAAGGTTTAGCTCCACTATGAGTTCTTTCATGCACTCGCATATTCCCTACTTGGGTGAATGACTTCCCACACTGATTGCATGTATAAGGCTTCTCTCCACTATGAGTTCTTTCATGCACCTGCAAAGCTGCTAAAAAGGTGAAGGATTTACCACACTGCTTGCATGTATAAGGTTTCTCTCCACTATGAATTCTTTCATGCGCCCGCAAATTTCCTACAACGGTGAAAGATTTACCACACTGGTTGCACGTATAAGGTTTCTCTCCACTATGAGTTCTTTCATGCACTGTTAAAGTACCTGTTTGGGTAAACGATTTCCCACACTGCTGGCATGTATGAGGTTTCTCTCCACTATGAGTTCTGTCATGCCGACACAAATCTACTGGACTGGTAAACGACTTCCCACAACGTTGGCAAAGATAAGGCTTTTCGCCACTATGGGTTGTTTTGTGCCTACGCAGCGTTCCCGCGTCCCTGAAACATTTCCCACACTGCTTGCATGTATAAGGTTTCTCTCCAGTATGAGTTCTTTCATGCACCCGCAAACGTACTGCTTGTGTAAACGACTTCCCACACTGCTTGCATTTATAAGGTTTCTCTCCACTATGAGTTCTTTCATGCACCCGCAAAGTTCTTGCAAGCGTAAACGACTTTCCACACTGCTTGCATGTGTAAAGGTTAACTTCCTGTATAAGTTGCGCGAGACAGAAGGTCGGTTTGCTATCAGGACATGAATCCTCCATCTTGCCCTAAAAATCAGTTGATGAGAAGACTGGGTGAGTGACAACACTTCATAGTGAAAGATTTGGCAAGGGGGTCACAAAAAACTAATCTAAGGCCATCCTATAGACAAGTTGTTAGCTGTTACACTACATTAGGAGGATTTTAAAGGAAGCAAAAATTGGTTTGCTAATGAAACGTTAACCGGTTTAAAGTTTAGAGCCACCGTGTTACTGAGAAAATTACGAAACACCAATGGTGTTTCTCATAGGACGTTTATGGACGCTTTACTCTTTAAACAAAGAATGATGTTAATGCCAGGCCACCTGAAATTAATAACAGTAATTTTGAGATGAATAATGTTACCTAAAATAGATAAACATACATTCCGCATCTTTTCTGCACGGAAAAGCTATTAATTCTGACATTTAGCTTAGCACGAACTTCAACAAATTACAGTCAAAATACTCAGCGAGTGCCGCCTATTATTACTCGGGATACTGTAAGTATACCGAGTTATAAATCATGTCAGATTTCAGTCAGATTTTTTTCCTGTGCAGCAAAGTGCACAATAGAATTACGTGGCGGTGTTTTGATTGGGCTATGCACAATAGAAGGCACGTGGCGTGTCGGAAGGATGTTTTGTGGTTTCTGTATCGTTCTTAGTTGGGTGGTTCTTTGGGAAACATTTGTCGAGGACCCTTTGTTTTCTTTAAATTAAATTGAAACATTTCTACAGACATCAGTAGTATTTACAGAGTTTACGATACTTACAGAGATATCTAAAACAACAAAACTAACTTCCTTACAGTACTTTCCTCACTTTAATATACTAACATAACAAACACTACAAAACGGGGGAGGGTTTTACAATGAAGTCTTAATATGTAAAAGAAACTTAGAAGTAATATCGAATCTTTGCTGATACACTGATAACGTGGGGGGAGGGTGGGGGTGGGTTGTCAGAAGGGGAATAACAGTCGATAAAGGTATAGATGTTAGCAAACCCGCAAATAATTGTTGTCCATAAGCAGGTCATTTGTCAGGCCAGGGTCAAGGGTCTTTGCTCATGTGGTAAAAATTTTAGTACATTTCAAAAACAACAACGTGAAATGACGAGAACATGAGCGCATTACGGTAAAATTTTCAGGGATCATCAAAGCAAACACAAGTCTACGGTCACGCTACTAACTTTTCACTCACTCGCGTTTACATGCAATCTCTGTTTTCCACGTATTTTCCCACAGCAACAACTACGGAAAATTGCTGAAGTGATGGAACAATCGGCAGCATGTCAGCTTGACGCAGATTTCACCAGATGGAATAGGGGAATCCTTGTTTACAATATTTGCCTCATTAGCAGGAACAATTAGGTTTCTGATGGAGCTACAAATAAATCAGTTCTGAATATTGAAAGGTCGTGGTATGAATAACTCTGCCAGTGAATATGAGCCTCATGTATTGAATACTTTTTGTGCAACGCGGGTTTAAAAACTCAAAATTTTGCAAACAATGTATGAGCTCATTAGTGCTTTTGCCACCCAGAAATTTTGCAGTTTTTGGAAGACAATATCTCCTTGAATACTATACCTAAAGAGTTAAAAGTTTCACAATGTATTAAATTTCACTAGCTTTTTAGCTGCCTGGAGTCAAATACATCTAACATGTTTCCTTCTGTAAGCAAAGCCGTATGCAAATGAGCAAAAATGTAAACAATGACGTCAGCATGAATCCCCCAATATGAAAACACGCAATAACATTCAGCGACTTAACTGGTTGAAATGCATTATTCGACACTTTCCGCAGTAATTTTTCCGTGAAAGATTGGACATTGCTTTCAGTATCAACCGTACAGAAAAAGATCAAAAAGAATTGTTGCGTATTTAGCACACTGAAACTGTCCAGTGTCATAAACTGTCTCCCGCTTCACGTAACAAACATTTTAAACCGACGGATGGCGCGCGTCGCGCGTCGCCCGGGTCTAAGATTACCGACGGTTATTCTTTTTCGTCGTCGAGTATCATCCACAAAGTGCACGTCCGGCGTTTCTGCGCAAGCGCTAACTATTTTTAACAGAGTGATGCCTGTTGTCACGTATCGGAAAATGTCGATTCACCAATATGTTAAGAGAAGTGTCTATGCGAATGATTGCAAGTTCAACGGCGAGAAGAAAGCTTGTAACATGAGTAAACTTAACTCCAGATGGACTGCCGTGTTTCCTCGTGTCTGCTTCAGTAGACTGCGAGTAGTCTCTAATTTTGGCGATGGATTGTGGGGCGGGCGAAAGACACGTGCGCGCGCGAAGTTGCGAGGAGACGCGACGCGAGGGGAGCGCCAAAAATTAGAGACTACAGACAAAGGGAGTTTGACCTTTCACGGCCGAGTGATTCGGAAGTATAAATCTCATATCAACAGCAAGAATGATACTTGTTGTCACGTATCGGAAAACGTCGATTCACCTTGTGTCTTTGAAGTCTGAACAACTAATATGTTAAGAGAAGTGTCTATACGAATGTTTGCAAGTTCAACAGCGAGAAGAAAGCTTTTAACATGACCAAAATTTAACTCCAGATGGACTGTCGTGTTCCCCGTAACCGCTCCATTGAGATGTACATTTTGTTGAATAACTCAAGTACGGGTATCACACACCCCTCAGACTTTGACAGGTAGTTAATTTACTATTTTCCCACAATATCTCAATTTCTGGACTTTAATTTTTGAATGATAAGCGATTAGTTTTTACAAATGTACTAGCGGCTTGAAACTGTCCAGAAACGTTCCTTTTTTGTGTTTCAAATGACCCTGGATTGACGTATTTGTAAACAGTTTCACTCTGCTAATTAATTTTCTACTCACATTTCACTCCATTCACATTTATGCGAAAAAATCCTACATCGTTCGATAAGCGTTTCCTTTCTCAAACAATTATCCATCGAAGCGAAAACAAGTGTGCTTAGTATTTTTTTGGAATCAATACACTATTTTTATCACCTTGCATAATGATAAACCTCTGTGGCCTAAAGGTCATTGTTCCTGCCTGTGACGCAGCTAAACCGGGTTCGATGTCCTTTAGTGGTATATATCACGGGCTTTATTTTTTCTGTTTCTCTTTTTCTTGTTCTTTTAGAAATATTTTTTACAAGTGTTATAATTATTGTTCTCAATGGTTGAGCTGTATTTTAGAGGAATATATGTTGATAGGGGTCTAAAGAAATAGACTCCAACACAAGCTAAACACAATGCGTCCGATGTAAGAAAGACAGACTTCCAGTTAGGGATACAATACTGTTTTTTGCAAGCCCGAGTTTAGGCTAATTGTAGCCTCTTGTTTTCATTTAAAATTGTGTGCTTCAATTGAAAAATACATTACTTTTGGCGTTGAAATTGATCGGGACTAGCTAAGAAGCTTGACTAATTGCGCATTCACGCTTTTCATAAAAAACGTCACTTCGCAGTTGGAAATAAATTTATTATCAGTGAACCAAATACGTTTATGAAACTGATCTGTGATCATGCTGAACTGAAACTTTTTGGTTACATTCACATCTTTTTTGTTCTTTTTAAAGCCTTCACATTCGGATGTTTAAAACACATGTAAACGTCTTCAGTTTGGGTCGTATATGAAATTTGCATAAATTCCAATCGGGTCATATTACGCCTGAAAATATAAATTCAGAAAACTTGCAGATAGCAGACAACAAGTAATACAATGAGGCCAGAGATTTTGTTTGTAGTTGGTCGAAAAACAATTGCGCAAATTAAACATGGAAAATATTAGCGCCTGGTGCGCGTTTCTGGAAAGCCCCTAAAACTTTGGCTAGGACGGCATAACCACTCATTCTGCAAAACATGTCTCTAGGCTACAAAATATTTAACTTATAGCTAGGTCTAAGGCTTGGAAACGTCTTACGTTTCAAGATACAGTGTGATTTATCCTGTCTGGAATCGGCCAGAAAAGTTTCGGGCCTTTCCAGAAACGTAAACACAAGACACGAGACGCGTGATAAAATTACTTAGTGTCGTAACTGATTCAGAATAAGAAAATAAAGCTTTTCGATATTTGGCCAGGACGTTCAAGTGAAATGACTTTTTTTTTTTTATTGAATCTGAAATTCCCGGTCAGAGTGTACGACCAGGCTAAGCTTTCTCCGGTCAAAACCTAAAATTTACCGGACATTTGTCCGATGACCGACTGTTATTTGCAGGCTTGTGTTAGTGATCTTTTCTGAGAGACAGGGGGTCAGCTACCTTTTTATTATTCTTTATAATGCTCTAGAAAGGATGAAAAGTGTGTGATAGTTGGAATAGTTTGTTTACTTCGACTGAGCCAGATATGAAATATCGCAAGTAATAAGATTACGTTGGGTATTGGTCTTTGAAGACGTTCGGCCTCTGAGCCAAAGCAGATAAAGCGTCTAGAGTGAAGTCTGTGGAAACATAGTTGAGTTGTTTTAGCAAAGCACCAATGTTCCTCCAAAAACATGAAGATATGTGCTAAATCTTCTGGTTCGGTGTGACAAAAGGTACAGGTTGCGTCTTCGCTAAAACCCATTCTAACTAAGGATACAATATTAGTTAAGGATTGATGGAGGAATCTAAACTGAAATTCAATTAACTTTGAGAAGTTTGTGTTAAATGTTGTTTCTAGGTCTGTTGATAGCCAAATAACAAGAGCCTTGATCTTGGAATTTTTCCAATTGAAGATTTCTTCAAGGCAGAGTTTTTTTCTGTCTGCCTCTGCATGAGCCTATCCACAGTGCTTCAGTCTTTTTGCTGTTGAGCACGGTCTGAGGCCTGATGTCATGCTGAAATTTCGTAGGACTTTTAAGGCTTCAGTGAGAGATTTCTGTGATCCGTCGAGAATAAGAGTGCTGTCATCAGCGTACTGACTTATCTTGATTTTCACGAGTAAACCTTTAATATCCATGTTATTTCGGACTGACTTGACGAGAATTTCGACAGACAAAATGAAAAGATATGGAGAGAGCGGGCAGCCTTGGCGCACGCCCCTATTTACTGGTAAGAAACCGCTTGTCCAGCCGTTGTTTATAATGCAGCTTTCCGAACGATTATGAAAGGTCTTGAATCACTGAACAGTAGAGGGACCGAAATTGAAAGTGTTTTCTCTTTTAAAGGCCACTCAAGGGTGTCAAATGCTTTTCCAAAATCAAGGCAGAGCAATAGACCTGCGATGTTTTTACTGGCTGTGTAATTGATGACACTGTCAATCAGACATATGTTCTC
>JAEMWC010001959.1:0-40000 GCA_016490735.1 Pachyseris speciosa | reverse complement strand
TCTGATGAAAAACAAGTTAAGAAAGTAACATCAATTAAACTACATATAAAATAATTAGCTCAATAAAATTATAATTATGACATGCAATAAGAATATAAATTAAATTAATTAAAAATATGTACATATAGTATTAATGTGAAATGCCCAGTTAAAAACTAGCATTTATTGCACAAGGAACAGTATTGTTTATCAAATTCTACAGTTCTCAAATCAGTCTTAAAGGCAGAAAGCAATGGCGATGTACGCACACTATCTGGCAGTGAATTCATAACTTACTGGCATCAGATGATAACAGAAGTCAAACTATCCAGAAAAATACAGTGTATCCCCAACACTTAGAGTTCGTTGTCCTGTTGACCTAGATTTCCTTAAATGCACTACAGAATATACTTTCTAGTGACTCTTTCTCCTGTAAGCTCCCAGTTCAGGATACGAGAAAAACGCCATTCTAGTTACAGCGTAAGTCTGGTTACGATTGTTTATGAACGATCTCTTTTACTTCCTGAAAGGGGTATGTATCAATGCTTATGCTGACGATGAACAAATTTATGCCTCGGATAAAGATCCAGTGAAGTTAGAAATGAGACTTCAATGCCAACTTCTCGAAGCTGACCACTGGTTTGGTATGAATGGTATGATTACTAATCCTGATAAATATTAAGCAATGATTTTAGGGAATACAAACTATACCTTTAATTTTAAAGTGAATAACACCAATATTCCAGTTAAAGATAAAATAATTTGACCTCTTAGGAGTGAACATTGACAACAATCTGCAGTTCAACAGCCATGTAAAAAATATTTGTACAAAGGTCAACAATCAAATTAATGTAATTTCCCGCTTTCAAAAAATAGTACCGACAGATGTGAGATGTAAACTTTATAAGGCTTTTATTGTTCCATATTTTAGATATTGCTCAGCACTTTGGCACTTTTGTGGGGCTCGAAATAGACACAAATTAGAGAATCTTAACAAAAGGGCGCTCAGCATTGTTCTGGACGAGAAGTCTCTGCACTACCAGGTGCTACTAAGCAAATTTAATTCTAGTGATCTGTAAAGTATCAGGTGCCAAGACATGATGAAAACAGTTTTTAAGGCAATCCAGTTTGAAACGATGCCGAAGTACATACGTAATCTTATTCAAATGAGAAATACTGAATGCAGCCTACGAGGATCAGGGATACTTGTCATCCCATACGTTAACACAACAACTTATGGTCTTTATTCCTTCAGATACACTTCCGCAAACATGTGGAAGAAACTAACAGAGGACCTGAGGTCATTAACATCCTTGAATGAGTCCAGAACTAAAATATACCAAATTTCTTTCGAACACTAATGCAATTGTTACTTATGTAAATAGTAGTTTAATGTACTGTATATAATATAGGATTTCTATTTTTATATTATTTTCTTTTTTCTCTCTCGTAGAAATTAGCTATACAGCTACTCTTTTAAATCCGAGGTGAAATAAAGGTGATGTATGTATGTATGTATGTTTGCCCTGGATGAACTGCAACCGCAGGCCTATGAAAAAGGCGATATAAATAAAGGTTTACCTCAGATGCACGCCACACTCCTTTCTCCACGATGGCTGCCATAAACAAACCGACCATTCCCAGAATCCTTTAACAAAGCGATTTGGAAAATTAAAACCTTGGAGCGGACTAACAAAACATTGCGGTTTATTATGCGATATATTTATACCAAGACTTGGAAAACATATATTTCAAGAAAATTCGAGGTGTTTTAGAACTGTCTTTACTAGTAGCTCCGTAACCATTAAGAAGACTGAAACATAGGCTCATTATGAGAATGCACTGTCAAGGAAAGGAAAGAATCAAAGGCTCCTCTGAGCCAGCTCATGGATGCATCTTGCTACACCAAGAGGCCTATTATGGCTCTTGGCTACACTAATTGCGACCTACACTTGACTAGTAATGCAACCTCTTCCCCACAGTCTTCAAACTAGACTGTTGTGATGTATTCTTGCCAGCACGCAACCTCCCATCAAACAGAGCGTTGTGTGACACCCCGAAAGCCGGCTAGTATAGAACAGGGACTGTGGACTGCGGACCCGGACTGCAGACTGGGTTTAAAACGTAGACTGAGTATAAAATGCCGACTGAAGGTTGCGGACTAGGTACAAAACGCGGACTGAGTACAAAACACTGTGCAAAAGGCGACCCAAGGCGATTGTGGACAAAACGAGGCCTAGCTATACGCCATGGTGTAGATTATCGCCCGCCATATGGCCTACCGGAGGTCTTTTTTTTTTTAAACTCGGTTCAGCCTGTGTAAACAACTTCTTCTCTCTCGGCGGCGTTTCGTTCAAATAAGCAGACTCTTGGCAGAATTGATTTCGGAATCTTTTATACCTTTAATTCTTTTAAAAATTAAACGTTTGACAATCACGTCGCCTGAGGAATGTAAATTTTGGGAAAACTTCAACCAATCACTGTTTGCCGTTCCCACGGTGATGCACGTGCATTTAATGTTCTTTGAAGATAAAGATTGAGGAGAGAAAAAAACCTCGGAGCTGAACTTACTTTCCATTTTTGCTTCAAAAGTATATAAGAATAACCGCCTGGTGTGCTCTGACCACCAGGCGAAACGCAGCGTAACGCAAGTTGACAAAAATGAATTATAATAATTATAAGCTTAAAGTTTACATTGTTGACGGTTCCAACGACGGGGAAACATGAAGCCTTCAGTATTAAAATAATTACGTTTCATATCGTTAAGGCTATGGGCGGATATATAACATGCTCGGATGCTACATTATTTCACGCTGGTTTGGATTCTTCAGTCATCTCGAGTTCACGCAAGTGACAGAAACTGGGACCCAGTTCGCTGGCTGGTCTACACACTGATGAGACCAACGGTAAGCGTGCAGAAATTTGCGGGAGCTCCTTTATAATAATTGCTTTTCCTTATGATAGTTGCCCGAAAGTTGTGTTTATACGGCATTCTGGTTTTCCTGACTCCAATCTACTACGAGTCTGTTTAACACTAAAAGATTTGAGCGAAACGTCGCCAGGAGGACAGAAAAGAATCATAGGTATGACAGATTGAAGAAGAACGTTGTTTACACAGGCTGAACCGATTTTTTAAAAGAAAATGATCACCGGTAGGCCATAGGGTGGGCCATGGTGTAGGCCATGGCCTACACGTTTTGTCCACACCCGCCTTGGGTCGCCTTTTGCACAGTGTTTTGTACTCAGTCCGCGTTTTGTACCTAGTCCGAAGCCTTCAGTCCTCATTTTATACTCAGTCCTCGTTTTATACCCCTCCGCAGTCCGGGTCCGCAGTCAGCAGTCCATGTTTTATACTGACCGACATGACAACTGGTTTTTTTTTTTTTTTTTTTTTTTTTCACAAGTTTTCACAATATTAAATTATTTTGAAAATAATTTTTAGACTGATCGTTTATTTAAGCCAAAGGATATAGACTAACTGAACAAGAACGGTGTTTTGGGGGCTAGATTTCAGAATACGCGACTTTCATTTACATACCATTGAACAACAATAGCCTCCATTGTAATATGCCTCCGACTTGGAAAGCTATTTCAGACACTTGAGCAATCGTGAGTAATTTGCGATCTCATCTTCGATAAATAACAATTCAATACGTGCCTGTCTCAGTTTAAGCAGTAAAATCGATCATATTTTTCTCCCAAAATAAATGTGTTGCATATCTAAATAAGGGTTTGTTTTGGCCGGAAAAGCTCTGCTGGTTACTTTGTTTACGTTGATTCATTATAACGATTGCAACGTTGTATGTTGTGTCAAACATAAGATGTAAGCTTTAACCTGATATGCAACAACACGCAGTACTCATCATGCGACGGGGGATTCAGTCCATTGCTGAATCTTCCAATCCTTTGCTCAAACGAATTAGTTGCTTTTGGTCCCGGTCTAAAGCGCCTGATGATAGGAAATGTCATATTTCCTTTGCTTTCGTTCGCAGGAAATTTATTTACAAACTCTCGGTGGCCATAGTATGCCTAGTTTTGTTATACCGACATATGCGTTTGAAGTTGTTTTCTCTCTGTTCTCTTGTCTTGAACTCCAACTCTGCCCTTCAGGGCTAGTGGCATCCGCTTTACAATATTCACATGCTCTGATCGATCCATTCATATTCACTTCATGATACATTAACACTCGAGCAAGAATATACGTGTACGCATTTCTACTACCCCTGAAACTTGCAAACCTTGAGCAAAGAGGATTGAGGGGACAAATACAATACTTACCAGGGGAGGCACAGAGGAAATGTTTCATCCAAGTTTAATGAATAATGAATCGATTGAGTGAGTGAGTGCGTGACATCAAAGTGCCTCCTATACCTCATGGCATGACTACGTCATCCATGAGCTTAAAAGGAGTGCATGTTATTTGCCATGAAATTAGACATGCAGTGACATGAGCTCTGATCTGAATACTTATGGGCAAATGAGCGTCAATTTTGTGCAAATCTCGCTCAAACGTCGACCTTGCCGACAGAAAAGCAGTATGGATATACATGAAGTCAAGCAGTGTTTTAAAGCAAATGTCGTGATTGCTAACAAGAATCAAGGCAGACGATTGGTGATTTAGATGCACGCAAACATAAAATAAAATAAAACAATGATAAAAAATATGAATTTTTGTAACTTAAAATATGATTCCTTCATTTTCCCCTTTTCTTTTCGTTTTAATTTCTTTTTCGGCTGGGCCGCCTAGATTAGCAATTGCTATTCTGCGGGCCAGTCTATTGTAAGACCTTTTTTTTACTGAAATAAAGTTGAAGTTGAAGTTGACGTAGACATTGGACTTATGTTATACATATTATTATTGAAGCTCCTTGGAATAAGGCTTTTCAACGACAATAGTAACGAGTAGAAAACATAAATCTATATTAAGTTATTTGCACTCGTATTTTAAATACATAATTAATGATTGCTAATTTTCATCATTAGTATAAATACAGTTGAAGTTAGTCAATTCAAATTTTGTAGAGAACATTAAACGACGGCGACGAAGACATTAGTTTTGTTTCCGAATTAATTCAAAGTTACATAAATTCTTCAAAAAGTAAGCCCGGTAGCCATGTTCACACCTTCGATGTTTACGTCATGCTTAACCTATGAATCCATACTTTAAAATGTTACCTCACTAAAACTCGCTAAGGCAGACAATTGAAGATATAAGACGATGCGGAAGCAAAGAAGGGAAGGTAAGAATTTATAAAAAAAAAAGTCCAAATCTCTCAAAAGATTTCGGCTTCGAAAACAGGAAACCCAACTTCAAGGCTCGTATGCCTGTCCACCCTCGTAGACTTATATAGTGTTGACGCACAATAAAAACAATGAACCGTTGTATAGGGGTCAATACGCGTTTTTTAAAGTGTTCATTGGTTGTTTTAAACATCTGGTATTATTTTGGGGGCTCGAAGCATTTTTTCCCTTACTCCCCTACCTCCTCCCCCATTAAGTAATTGAAATATTTGCATTTCTTTTCTTTAAGCAATAATTATTTGATTTTGTTGAAACAGAGGTTACGTTACTGCCTGAGAGGCTCCAAATGGTTGAGAAAATTGCGAAGACGTTTAGACAAACACGTTGGGATACCTCGTGTACTTAATAATAATAATAATAATAATAATAATAATAATAATAATAAGTCTGAAATGTATTTAGCCGAGCACAGATGCTCTACTAATTGGGGAGGCTAAATCAAATCAACTCTAAATAAATCAAATGAAATCAAATGTCTTGTATATACTTATTTGAATGCATTAGGTTCTGCTCATGAAAATTACGGCGTCTGAATCGGGCCTAACACTTAATTACGTCTTAATTTGCTCTCATACCAGCAGGGATACGTGAAAAGACCTCGATTTTGCGCTTTCACTTTGATGAAAATTCTCGCTCCCTCAGACCGCTGGAGCGCGCGCCATCAGCCAATAAAATTTAAGGATTTAAAATTCCGGGACCGCTGAGATGCATCAGAAATCAGAAAAAAAAGATTATTATTTAGGATATTATTACATACATACATACATACATACATACATACATACATACATACATACATACATACATACATACATACATACATACATACATACATACATACATACATAAATACATACATACATACATACATACATACATACATACATACATACAAACATACATACATACATACATACATACATACATACATACATACATACATGCATACATACATACATACTTATCCTCTCCCCGTCGGGGCTTTTCAGGGATAGTTTACATCACTGGCCGGGGGACTTGACCAGACTGCTAGTGCAGTTTACAATTAATGAAGTAACTAATGAGTGCCCCCGTAATGTAGATATCTAGGACAGACACTAGGGGTGGTCACAGCCAGAGTTTTGTTACGTCCCTAGTGGTTCTTTTACGTCCCACAGAATCAGATTAAGTGAAAGTACTGTGAGACGGGGCCTACTGTTTATCGTCCTTATCCGAGAAGACTAGAAAGTCTAACCATTTGCAGATGTCATTACAAAGGCAGCACTTTCTCCAAAGTTATTTTTAAGACCCTGAGCGTTGGTCCGGCCGGGGTTAGAACCCGCGACCTCCCGCATCTTAACCGGTCTTATTAATTATTGGGCAACTCCGACGTCGTCGTCGTACGCACCCACGAGGCAATACCGCTAGCCATGATTACCATGAAAAAAGCAATTGACAGTATGGTGCTCCGCCTGAAGCCCTTTAGGGCCGCCGGAGCTCCGCTATATAACAAATGGCAACGGTCCAATATTTGTGTAAGCTTTCATTGACGCTCGCGTATATAAAACAAAATTTATTTATATTTCATCTGCCCCACAGAATTGGCTGTAATCAGGTTTGGAAAATACTACAACAGACGATAGTACACTTTCGGGAATAGGAAAACACCTTATCGTCCTCAGTAGGTATAAAGGTGTAGGTATCTTTGAATTCGTCGTTTCATTTTATGCCTCGCGCAATTTGTTCACTCAGCACTAAAAAACGAAAAGCTTCATGTCAGGAGTGTTTTTTAAGTTCACAAGGTATAATGGTGCTTTAGTTGAATTTATCTATTTGAAAGGACAATTAAAAGCACTAGTAGAGAATCAGACAAAGACCTTGAGTTTTGTCTTAAAGTAAAGTGTGACTAGCATAGGAACACAACAAAGAAAATGGCGAAATCTGTGAAAGTGCATGCCACACTGTATCTTCATGTGGCTTAATTGCTCGCTATTCGCCATGTTCACCGGTCAAACTAAATATTCTAGTAGGACAAACAAGACGGATGTTCCATTAAGTAATGGTAATAGGACTGAGTGGAGTCCAATTCGGTCTGTAATCATACGAGTGATAAAAAATTGGACGACCGCGTAGCGGGAGTCCGATTTGTTTATCACGAGTATGATTACAAACCGAATTGGACGACACGAAGTCTTATTACCAATTAATCATAAAATTACAATTTCAGAGAAAAGAAGAAGAGCCAAGTTATAAAATGGCAGGGAAATTTTGTATTAAAAGACTGACAAAGGAAGCGTAAATTGTTTAATGTCGCTCTGAAATTGACTACAACCAACATGTATGGTGATTGTAACCAAGGTTGTGATTGGTTGATTTAAACTACAAGTTTGAATGTGATTGGTTGATTCAAAATACTACTTTGAATGTGATTGGCTTATTGAACTGTCCGATAACAAGGTGTCCAATAACAAACTGTCCGATAACAACTTGGCACGTGAATTAGTGGAAAATAGGAGTTTTTTAAACCAATCACAATCGAGGAGATTGTAATTTTTATGATTATGGGAGCTATTTTGATTTACATCCTGTAATTTCATATACCTGTAATTTCATATACTAGTTATTTTTATGGCCTTCAAATTATGGTACAATTACGGGAATTAACAGATTAGAAAACATTGTACTCTTTACGCTGGTGAATAGACAGCAAAGAAAGCTTTGCCGGATTGAGATGAAATTCAGTCAAAAAAATTACTACAAGGGTTTTAAAACAAATTGTGAAAACATGAATCCAAGACATGTTTTGGTTGTTTTGTACGAACGTTTTGAAAATGGGCTAATTTACGTAGATTTTCTTGGGTTTTCAAGGACGATCAGGCCGATATCAAACTTTCCTGATTCTTGCCAAAATAAAAAAATCGCTGGAACTTTTGAATACTGTTTTTGAAAAAGGTTCACCGAAAGGGTCTTTTACTGAATTTTTGCTGAATTTTACTTCTGTCGCCGGATTCTCAAACTCAGTTTTGCTGACAACGGCTCCGTCTAAAAACTTGCAGTTACCAGAAAACCTCTTTAAAAAATAAAAATAAGTAAAACAATCAAAACAGTAAATTAAGTCGGTCACAGCAAAAAATTCAGCGTTTAATGGATTTGCTAAGGTAAGCTTTGGCGTGCCTCTTGTCAGGGTTAGTTTCTTGTACAGGGATGGCACTAGGATTTTTCAATGTGGGTCCTGGGACCCATATGTCGGCCAAATTGGGGTCTCAAGCATTTTGGATGGGGTCCCAAATTCTTGATGACGTACTCCTACGAAAAACTGGTTCTTTTGTTATAATAGAGAGTATCTGGCAAATTACTTTCATCCTTAACCCATTGGCACCCGTGCGGGCCAAAACCGGCCGTAAAAAACTCCCATGCTTCAAAACATTGCAACTTTCTCAATCGCACGAATATTGCCTTAACTGTTAGTTGTGAACACGAAATGGAATGCCCTTTAAATTTGGATATCCAATAAATGCAAGAAACGTAGCGATTTTGACCAAATATGGCCTTTTGAGTTTGGACAAGAACGAAACTGACCGTTTTTAACATCAAAGAGAAACGACAAAAATGCCCCTTTTTGCCTTCATGTTTTTTAAGGAAATCATCGCCGAAAAACCAAACTTCAACCATCATAACGAAATTCAGTCCTTTTTCTAGCTTAGAAATGACTTTTTTCGTTGATATTCTTCTCCCGAGCGTAGATACAGCCTTTTGTTTCAGTGCATTCGGGCCTTTCCGCCATTTTCAACATCTAGACCACATTGCATGCTGGGAAATGACGAGAATTTTTGACAGCACCCGTTCCTTCTCCCAATTCTTTCACATACAGCCACTCCGACCTACTGCCAAAAATTTCTGCTTGTGGTCATCTTCAGTACTCAGAAATTCCAAAATATGTGGCGGTAGGTCGAGAAATACATCAATAGTCGAGTCCCAAAGGTACTAAGTGTTCGACCGGCCAAATTCCCAGTTCGTCGAGTAACAAGCCAAATTCAACAACAAAGTACATCACCTTGCTCGATTCTTTGAGAAAGTGGACTCTTAGCTACCGTCACGCTTAATGATGCTCATCAGGCAGCCGCTAAAGATGAAAAATGGCTGTAAATTTAGCAGAAATCGCAAGCAAACCGAACTTGGGCCATTGTTGTCGCTTCACGGATAAAAAATAGCAACGTCAAAATGACGTTTTCAGAAACCTTGAGCCTCCAGTGGCTTAGGACAGCACCACTTTTCCCTGGTAGTTCAAATAAAGAGTCAGGAATTGCTATTCATCGTTTATAGGTGGAAAATCACCCCGAAAATGTGAAAACAGCCGGGAGTCAATGGGTTAAATAATATTGACTTCATTGTTTTTCTTTTGACAACATTAATTTAAGGTATACATTATTAAAGCATGACAACACAATTTTTGTTTAATGTGACATAAATTTTTAACAGATGAATGGTAGTCAATGTCACTCACCATCGTTCACTTTGCTAACGTTGCCAATTGCGGCTTTGAAATGTTGTTGCTGAAGCAATTATACTGTTCCTTTGTGATCCACTGATTCATGTGACTTACAAGCGCCAATCAATGGAAATTTTGCATCCTTCGTGAACGATTTCTTCTTTCCAGCTTTCGTGCAATCCTTGCAAATCATCAATACGTCATGGGCTGAACCCCAGGTTAGCAGGCATCGAATCTCTTTTGGCCATTAATTTGTCTAAAAAGTGACTGTCTTCCACCCTTTACGGTCGTTCATTGCTATAATACAGGTAAGTGGGAACTTGAATTTCGCAATCAATCAATCAATCAATCACTCAAACGAGCAATAAAATGGTAGCATAGCTCATGTAGTTTCCCGGATGTTTAGTCAGCTTCATTCTCGGGTCTCCTTTGCGTAGCTAAATCCAATATGGCAGCCACGGTGTCAGTTCGCTTTACTCAAACAATCAAATCTACTGATAATGCAAAGCAAGTAGGAGTGACCTCTTCAAGTCAATGTTTTGCGTCCTAGTATGCATTAAAATTTTCAACATGCAGTTTTGGATGTTGTTTGCATAAAAATACACCATTTCTGTGTTAACGCGATCCTTGTTGTACTATCAGTTTTTTTTATGAAGCACAAAGTTGCATAGAAACGTAAAGCATATTTGATCAGCCTGAACACAGTAATCTCACTGCGCATAGTGTTTTCACATTACGTAACGGCGGTCATGTTGATGTTCCAAAACAAAGAAAGGGCGGTCATGTTGGTGTTCCAAACGGAACCTCTGGGAATTGCACTCTATTTTTATGCAAATACTCTTTTGTTTCAGTAAACCAATATGGGTGGGAGTCACGTGAAAGAAAACGCTCTATATATTTATTTAAAGAGTATGCACGATCCGAGCAACTGATTCTGACGATGCACGAAATGTTCATGAGAAGACTTAACATTCTAAATTTATTCAATACATTGTATGTTCGTCGTATTGCTAACTGCACGTGCCATTGCAATCTCGAAGTATGAAATTAACTTCCAGCTCATTTTTTAAGACATTAGCGGACTCATTCGATCTTCGGAGACGGAAATACTTCAATTTTGTGTCCGAGTTTTCATTACGGATATAGAACTTCGGGAACTGATACACCGGGGAGATGAACTTTAGCATGTGATACTGTGATGTGACACAAAAAAAATTGCAAAAACAAACTTCACAAAGAAGATCAGACGCTTCAAAGTCTAAGTTTCACAGTTGTACTTCTATGGAAGCTGAACGGGTCATAAAATTGACTCATCTGCTTCTGTCACATCACAGAAGAGGTTACCTTTATCACTAACTAATAAAACCATTTCCTTTACTGCGCTTCGCAATCAGAAAACTGGGACACAAATTGATTTTTCTAGTTCTAAACTTAAGCAACCTAAAAAGTCACCGTAAATCGTGATCCGCCTATAAACTATGATGTAATTCCATTATCCACCAAGATCACCGTCAAATTTCAGCGGAATCGACCCTCAAAGTTCAGAGATTTGAAGCTTTAAAATGAAACACTTACCCCAAAAATTTGGCTCATGAATGTATTCAAAGGCAGGTGTCTCGCGTCACCTTAAGAGCTCTGAATAGCAAAATGAGGAGTAATTGAACAATACTAGAAAGATAATTTATTACCCAGTTAGTTGCGCCTCATTCACCGGATTAATATTCTACACTGTACGTGCACTACAGCCTACACGTACCTCTAGTTTGTTTAATTATTGATTAAATACGGTGACTGATATATTACCTATCGACTGATATAAAACATATCGATTACATGCTGTTAGCAAACGTTCTCTGCGAGTAACGAACTTATGTTATATTATACAATTTTTTCATGTGTGTTTTTAACAAATGCTGTTTCACTGGGACTCCTTTATAAGACCAATGCTTCGTCCGTAAAAAAGTGCTCATATTTACAGGGTTTTGATATAGAGGGGTGGTAATCAATGTTGATAACTAAACAAATGCAAAACATCATGTGAAAAGCCAAAGATGAACTAACTTTGAAAAGTAAAATATCTTTCCCTATCGGCTGCGAAAACCAACAGCACAGTAGGCTGTAGATCATCATGCTCCTACTGGAGAGGTATAGGGACTAAGAAGTAGAGGAACGATATTTCCAAAAACAAACAAAGTTGCATTTTAATGGTGCCACCCAGCATACAACAGAGAAACAACAGCCGACTGGTATGGAACTCGGAAAAAACAAAGGACGTGACAGCAGAACATTGCGACTGCCTTTGTGTACGGAGCATCACCTAGGTGGTTGTCTGTCTCGACAAACAAGGGGCGTAGTAAGGCAATTAACTCCATATGACTATTATAATGATCCATAAGACTGGTCTCGTTCTCAAATTCCTCTTGACAAGTCCAGCAGATTTTCCTCTTGACCAGACTGGACTTGTGCTCCTCAAAGGTGTTGTCACGTTAAAAACACTCGCCAATTTCCTCGGTTAACTGATGAGAACTTCCCTGACAAATTGCACATGCAAAGGAAACATATCCTTGCACGTCTGTTTTCACCTCCGGCAGACCTCCTGCATGGATAAACACTGCTGGCATGTATAAGGTTTCTCCCCACCATGAGTTCTTTCATGCAAGCGCAAATTTCCTGCTTGGGTAAACGACTTCCCACACTGCTTGCGGGTATAAGGTTTCTCTCCACTATGAGTTCTTTCGTGCAACAGCAAAACTTCTGCACGGGTAAATGACTTCCCACACTGCTTGCAGGTATAAGGTTTCTCTCCACTATTAGTTACTTCATTCATTCGCAAATGTCCTGCTAGGGTAAACGACTTCCCGCACTGCTTGCACGTATAAGGCTTCTGTCCACTATGAGTTCTTACCTGCCCTCGCAAATTTCCTAACAGGGCTCGAAATTGCGACTCACTGGTCGCCAATGCGACCAAAAATTGAGCTGGCGACTCGCGTTTTGTCCGATAACTAAAGAAAACCACGACACAACTTTTGTTTTTAAATCTTTATATTAGGAAATCAATCGGATATGGGAGCTAGTATACAACTCACCTTTTCATCCCCAGTAAAATAATGTCTGAATATTACAAGATAATCGAAAAAAGTGAATGTATTTCGACACGTCAATGCTGCGTTCATGGCACGCCATATTGTTTCAGCAGCTTCTTCCGAAACTGGGATCGCAGGCGCACTTCAACACCATGTGCTTTTCATTTGCCGCGTAAATGGCAACAGATACAAATCAGTTGAAGGAATTTACGTGAGTTTTTACGTGCGCGGAATGAAGATTCAGCCAAAAGGTTAATCCAAACTTTGAATCCTTCATCAGTTGTTGATGTAGGGAAAGTGGATTTCACCAGAGTGCCGAAGGATATTCTAGGAACTAGCTTACCGGTAATTCCAGACATTGATGATACAAAGTTTATTAAGTAAGTTATGTTGAACTGGGCTTTATCATTAGAAAAAAGGAAAATTGCAGCCTGTTTTTTAAGAGATGCCAAAAAGTAGTATAATGTTTACCGTACACGGTAATATCTTAGTTGTAGTACGCAAATATCTTTTAAAGGCCAGAAGATTTATTGTCATATAAAATTTACAGTAATGAGTTTGAAATTTATACGGGACGTTCACCAAGAAAACAATACCCTTAACGGTCGTATGGTAGTTTGGAGAACTTGTCACCTGCCGGTTGGAAGGCGGACACCTGCAAAACTGACTGAAACAGGGCGATTAGTAAATGAATATAACTATCACTACTAGAAAAAGTACCGTAAATAGTTCTTAACGTTTCTTTATACTTTAAGATGCCCTTATATATATGCTTCAAGCGATGTACGAGGCAGTTGATAGTGGTGAGGCGTCGGCTCGGATTTTCTTCGCAGATTTTTCTAAGGGGTTTGATTTGATTGATCATTCAATATTGATGCAAGAACTTGCAGATCTTGAAGTTCATCCAGTCCTCTTATCTTGGATTGCGGCATTCTTGACATACCGGAAGCAAGCAGTTAGAATCGGAAGAACTCTGTCAGACTGGTTAACACTAAAAGGAGGAGTGCCCCAAGGAACTAAATTGGGTGTGATCCTCTTTACGGTGATGACAAATAAACTACTGTCTGACTGGCGGCTGCGCATCAAATACGTCGATGATACCAGTGCTCTCGAAATAATTCCAAGGAACTCCCCTAGCTTACTTCATGTTGTGGCCTCAGACATTCACAATTTCGCCATTGCTCATAATATGAGACTCAACCCAACCAAGTGTAAAGAAATGCATATTAATTTCTTACGCAACTCTAATTGTCTCACTAACCCGATAATAATTGGCGGCAATGTCATCGAGCGTGTCAATACCTATAAGATCTTAGGAGTTATTATGGACAATGACCTGAAATGGAACTGTCACATTGATTACATTATTAAGAAAGCTTGTAAGAAGTTATACTCCCTTAGAGTTTTGCACAGAGCCAGGGTGAGCCAACCCAACATCTTGAGGATATACCTTAGCACAATTCGGCCAGTTTTAGAGTATGCTTTACCAGTCTGGCAGGGCATCCCTGCTTACCTGTCCGAAGCCATAGAGCGAGTGCAAAAAAGGGCGCTTAACATAATCTACCCCGAGGCAGAGTCATATGCTCATGCCTTACAGTTAGGTAAACTAGATAGGTTACATGATAGAAGAGTACACTTGTGCTACAAATATATGGCGAAAATGAAGTCCCCCAGCCATCCTCTGCACCACCTGCTTCCCAGCCCACTCCTAGACGCGTCCAACTACACCTTGAGGCAGAGAGCACAAAAGTATTATCTTTTCCGGAACATGCAGGTCTGTAGGACAAAGAGAGCGGAGGACTTTTTTACATTTAAATATTTTAAGTGATTCAATTGTTACTGTCATTGTTATAACTGTAAATTATTTTAGATAATAGTTGCCTTACATTGTAAATATACTCGATAATTCAGTTCTTTTTACTGCAAGAGAGTTTTATTAATAAACTAATTTATATAAGATAAGGAGATAGCGATTCAACTCAAGCGATGCTTCCGTAACTCCCGCAACATGGTAGGTTTTATTTTCCTAAAACGTTCTGTCTAAAATGAAACGAAGACCTAAAAACTGCACCAAGCCCATTTTTGTTTCCTCCCGGTCGGAGACTGGAACGAGCAGTGTGGTTGTGTGGGGGCCCGGGCCAAGCATGGCGTTGTTTGTCGGCAGCGAAAGGCGTCGAGAAAGAAAGTCAAAAATAAAGAACGTCATTTTGAAGAAGTAGGAAAGGGAAAATACGCAAGGACCCGTGTTTATCTCACAATGAAAACCATGGACTTAAAACGTTTTATGTTTCGCTTCATTTAAAATGACTATGGGGACATCCATCACCTTCGGACCAGAGACATATCACCTGATAGCAACAGTAGCTTTATAACTAAGTGTTACTCGTGTTCTTTCTAATTGTTTTCGCTCTTCAATTGTGACTTTTCTTGTATGCAAAGTAACGTATAAAATCGTGTTCTTGTGTAAGTTATATATAAAATAAGTTGGCGACCAAACTTTATGATCTGGCTACCAATTTTTTCAGTTAGTCGCCAGCTGGCTCCTGAACGAAAAAGTTAATTTCGAGCCCCGCCTAATGTTCTAAACGACTTTCCGCACTACATGCATGTATAAGGTTTCTCTCCACTATGCGTTCTTTCACGGTCCCGCAAATGTCCTGATGTTGGAAACGACTTTCCACTCTACTTGCATGTATAAGGTTTCTCTCCACTATGAGTTATTTCATGAGCCCGCAAACTTCTTGCCACGGTATATGACTTCCCACACTGCTTGCACGTATACGGCTTCTCTCCACTATGAGTTCTTTCATGCATCCGCAAATGTCCTGCTTGGGTAAACGACTTCCCGCACTGCTTGCACGTATAAGGTTTCTCTCCACTATGGGTTCTTTCGTGCAACCGCAAACCTGCACGGGTAAACGACTTCCCACACTGCTTGCACGTATAAGGTTTCTCTCCACTGTGCGTTCTTTCATGGCCCCGCAAATGTCCTGATGTTGTAAACGACTTCCCACACTGCTTGCATGTATAAGGTTTCTCTCCACTATGAGTTCTTTCATGAGCCCGCAAACTTCCTGCCACGGTAAATGACTTCCCACACTGCTTGCATGTATATGGCTTCTCTCCACTATGACTTCTTTCATGTACCCGCAAATGTCCTGCTTGGGTAAACGACTTCCCGCACTGCTTGCAAGTATAATGCTTCTGTCCACTATGAGTTCTTTCATGTAGCCGCAAATTTCCTAGTCTTGCACACGACTTTCCGCACTGCTTGCACGTATAAGGTTTCTCTCCACTATGCATTCTCTCATGGACCCGCAAATTTCCTGCTTGGGCAAACGACTTCGCACACTGTTTGCATGTATAAGGTTTCTCTCCACTATGAGTTCTTTCATGCACCCGCAAATTTCCTGCTTGTGTAAACGAGTTCCCACAGTACTTGCATATATAATGCTTCTGTCCACTATGAGTTCTTTCATGTAGCCGCAAATTTCCTAATCTTGCACACGACTTTCCGCACTGCTTGCACGTATAAGGTTTCTCTCCACTATGCATTCTCTCATGGACCCGCAAATTTCCTGCTTGGGCAAACGACTTCGCACACTGTTTGCATGTATAAGGTTTCTCGCCACTATGAGTTCTTTCATGAACCCGCAAATTTCCTGCATGTGTAAACGAGTTCCCACAGTACCTGCACATATAAGGCTTCTCTCCAGTATGTCTCTTTTTATGCAGCCTCATATTTCCTGCTGTGGTAAACGACCTCTCGTCCTGCTTACAATTATAAGGCGTCTCTCCGGTTTGTGTTCTGTTATGCTTGTGCAGATCTCCTTCTTCAGTACGCAGCTTCCTACACTGCTCCCATGAATAGAGGTTTTCTTTAATACCTGCTAATTCATCCTCCTGTATAAGTTGAGCGAGACTGAATGTCGGTTCACTGTCAACACAATGCATCCTCAATCTTTCCTAATAAAAGAAGTTAGTTGAAGAGAAGGCTGAGTGAGCGACAATACTATATGTGATTTGAAGTCAATCAACCACAGCAGGTTTCAGATTATTAGCTGAAGATACATTTTGCGGTTGTAATGGATTAAAAGGATTTTTAAATAGGGTCAATACAATACAATACAATACTTTATGTGTGATTTCAAGTCAAACAGCCACAGCAGGTTTCAGATTATTAGCTGAAGATACATTTTGTGGTTATAATGGATTAAAAGGATTTTTCATTAGGGTCAAAAGTTTTTTTTTAATGAAGCACTGCACGGGTTAAATTACAGGGTTTTCCAAAACGAATTAAAAGTGCTATTGCCACGTCAGAGATCTTTTGTCTGAAAAGAAAGTCGGTAAAGTCAGACCATCGAATATGAATGACAGTCACTTGAGGTGTAATATTTCACTTAATACATGTATATCAAGCGGTGTACTTTCGTTGTTTTGCTTTATAGAAAAAACTTTGTGAAAGGAATCTTAAAGAGCCACCACTCAGATACACAATTGCACTAACGTCTACGTATTAAATTTGAAATCTGAGACAGAATAATATTTCCTCATTCTTTATTACAGTGTTAAAGCAAGTTTGGCTTGACCATCCTAAGAATTCATGACTCAGATAAGAGTTTAAAAAAAACTAATGTACTTTTCTTTTGTGCTGTTTTTCTTCGCAAACAAAAGACAAAGCTTTCATTATTTGTCTTCAACGTTGGAAAGCTACCAGTGACTGATGACTGGTAAGACGGCAAAGATGTTCGCTGTTGGAATACTTAAAGGAAACGTAACCTGGATACCAAGATTGGGTAAAAATATATTATTTTCTTAACTACCGTTTGCCTATCAAAAAAGATTACATCTTACAGCACAATAAGTACGCCTACTAATATTGGATGAAGAAAATTTTAACAAAATACCCACAGAAAGTAGTTGTGATGGTGAAGAGAATGGTTCTACTCTCAACAGAACACATTCGGCTAGACAAAGGACCGCTCACAAAGGAACAAGACCTAAGACGAGGCTTTAACTTGTCTAGCATTTGACACTCTTTTAACCATCAAATTCTGTTTACCAAGTTGGAACATTATGGTATCCGTGGTGTGGCTATTCAGTGGATTAAAAGCTATTTTTCTTGCCGCAGGCAATTTGTTCAATTTAATCTAGTCTGTTCCCCAATGTAGACCATCAAGTGTGGCGTCCCTCAAGGCTCTATTTTGGGTCCTTTATTTTTTCTACTATATACAAATGATCTTCCTAACGCCTCTAAATTAACTCAGTCCTTACTTTTTGCTGACGACACAAGTATTTTTTATTCTCACTCTGACCCCATTGAGTTGCAATCTATTTTAAATGATGAATTGTGTAACTATGACATGTGGTTGAAAAGTAATAAGCTCTCTGTCCATATAAAGAAAACTAATTATGTCATCTTTAAGTCGAGACAAAAGAAATTTAACGCTTACTGTAATCTCTCTATCTTTTTTGTTTGGAAACCATTCCCTGGAACAGACTAACGTAACTAAGTTTCTAGGAATATACGTGGACGAGCACCTTACTTGGAAACACCACATTAGCTATGTCTCTAAACAAATCTTTAAGTCAGTTGGTATAATATTCAGTGCCCGATTCTACCTATCAGCAAAAATCAAACTATCTCTGTACTACGCGTTAATTTATCCCTATATCACCTATTGTAACTCTACTTGGTCGTCCACGTATGTGTCCAACTTAAATAGGATTTTCATACTGCAAAAGCGTGCTGTGCGAGCCGTCACCAATTCCGATTATCGAGCACATTCTGCTCCATTGTTTGCTAAATTACAGAAAAAAATGTTAGAATTTTTATTTAAACAATCCTGAATCTGTCATGCCGCGCTCTCACAGCACCAAATTATAATTCATAATGATATTATCCTTCGAGGTAGCCTCTCCTATAAGGGTTGTGGTTTCCTGAGGTCTCCTTGCCACTAACTTAGGTGTAATATTTGTAAATATTGTGAAAATGGCAAATAAATAATATAATAATAATATAATAATAAATTATTGCTTGTATAGCGCTATTTACAATAAAAAGATCAATAGCGCTTTACATAATAAGATCTATAAAAATAAATAAGTCAAATAATTAGGATATTTACAATAAGTTAAAAAGTTAGAAATAATACAATTTAAAAGGTGATTACAAGTCTAAAAGGTAAAATAACATTTGTACATTTAACCACTAATCAAGAAAAAATTGCTTAAAAAGGAATGTCTTGGTTGACTTCTTAAAAACTTCTACAGATTGAATAGTGCGTAGTTGTAATGGGAGCATATTCCACAAATGCGGTGCTGCTGCCTGAAATGCGCGCCCACCCAGGGTTACAAGCATCTTCCCACTTGATGGCTCCAATAAAATGCCTGAATTGGATCTAAGATTATATGACGACTTGCATTTAATAGATAAAAGATTGCTGATATATCTTGGTGCAAGGCCATGAATGGCTTTGAAAGCTAATAACAGAATCTTAAATTGAATGCGCGCTTGCACTGGTAGCCAATGTAAGTCATAGAGTACCGGAGTTATGTGGGAATACCTCCCAATATCCATTATTACTCTGGCGGCAGCATTTTACACGCATTGCAACTTAACTATTTGTTCTTTGGGAAGGCCATACAGTAAGGCATTACAGCAGTCTAATCTGCTCGTGATGAATGCGTGTACCAGATTAAGTAAGCTGTCTCTCGTTAAATACTTCTTAATGCGTCTGATATTGTGTAAGTAGAAAAAAGCTGTCTTACATACGTTTGTGATGTGGTCACACATATACAGGTTGGGATCAAGGCAGCGACCTAGGTTTCGAACTCGCGAGCTAGGATAAGTAAATAGTCAAAGAATGTTTTAAAAGCTGATGTACTTTCTGACAAAAACACTCCCTTGGAAATTTCATATCATTCAACCATTTAGAACATGGGATCTTGGTATCTAGCTAAAACCTCACTGTAATTCCTCTGAAAATGAGAACTTCGCTTTTTATATTTTCAAGAAACTTGATTATTGCAACACCCCCCTATTCCCCATGCCCTCACAAATGCAACCCAACTCTTGGAAGTACATTTCCTAAGAGACCATGCACATGCAATTCCCCTGCGAACTTACAGAACTGTTTTTTGGGATATTCCTCTTGACTTGCAATAATAAATTCCTTATTTCAAAGAGATGTGCCTGTAGTTTTATTTTAAGTAATACAGTACTAAAGTGATGACATCACAAAAACTTAATTTGTGAAATTATGGGATTTGTTTGGATATTCAGAAAGAACACGATCAAAAACACCTACTTGCCAAAAAATCAGCATTTTCTTACAGTTTGGGAGCGAGATAATAGCACCGTTATGCTCTGCTGACTCCAGACAAATCGTTCTAAATTTTACTTAGTTCATAACGTTATGAACCAAGTCAAATTTAGAAGGATTTGTATGGTGTCAGCAGAGCATAATGGTACTAATATCTCAGAGCCAATTTGCCTTTAAATGCTGATTTTGGCAAGTTAGCGTTTTTTATCTTGCTCTTATTGAAACTCTCAACAAATCCCATAATTTCAAAAATTGCAATATTTATGTGACATCATACTTTAGCACTCTTAAGAGTACTGCTCAAACATGATGACTGTACATGTAGAGTGTAGACTGACTTTATGATCAAACAGCACTAAAACAGCCATTGATGGGACAAGAAAATGAGTCATGTTAACAGGGTACAGGGTATATTACATGTACACAATTAGACCAGGTTGATTTTAAAGGACATTCATGAGCCAAGACCAAGAATATGTAAAGTGATAAGTGCAGTTGACTGTAAATTAAGACTACAGAATAAAGGGATCCTGAATCTTGACAAGTTCTCAACAACATTATGTTACCACGCAAAACAGCCAATGTGTTTGTGTTACAAAAAACTATGCTTGGGATTGAAGCCAAGGCACCAGATGCTAATTTCTCAGAATAATTATCTGCTTAAAAGAGCTTAATCAGCTCAGAAATGTAAGTCAATTTGAAGAACAAGAAGAAAAAGTAGCGTTTTGTTAGTAAAACAATGGAGATCTATTTTTTTACTTAAGAGGCACAGCAGACCTAACTGGGATGTAAGTGCAGCCAACTAATGCTTCCAAATTAAATCAGTGCAGACAGTTCACTCCCAAATAATTTCTGAATTTAATAAGTCAAACAGTGAGCACTTGTAACTAATTTGCTGCTTTTTGAGTAAAACAAACCTACAACTGTAAAGAATTGCCCTGTAACTTCATGGTCTCATAGAAGGTAATCTGACACTACGGTTATAGATTGTCACCCATGATGGGGAATCCATGAGTCACATGGTCTTATGAGATGTACTCAGCACTCTATTATTCATATTTTACAAAAGGGTTAAACTATTAAAGACTTTATAGATCATCATAGTTGTGCATGGAAATTAGTAGTTGCAATTAGTGCAGTGCACTACCAACTGAGCTAACAAACCAATTGCGAGCTTTTTATCTTTCACCTGAAGTTGAAATATACAATTTTAATGTCATCACTAATATCTATCCATCATTGACTGGTCTACTATAAATAGTTGGTAGAACAATGCACCAGTATTGGTCATGGTTTCCAATTCCTTACAAGCCTGGATTTCTTTCAGGCCTATTTCTTCTCTTCGCAAAATTCCATTCACAACTGCAGTGATCTATGACATCTTGTTTAATCTTTTGACCTGCAGTGTCCAGTATATTCACCATCACTCAGGTTTAAAGCATTTCAAAGTATTACTACTTGCTTTTGATGTGTAGCATTTGAATGGAAATTAAAAATACCTATCACAGTTTTTCATGTATGCAATGAACAGGGAACAGAAGCCTAATAGTTCTTACTCATACTTATGGCCTCTGGATGATAACCACTTTTAGTATATACCACACAAGTGAATAGTGCTTTTTGCGTGCTCTGATTGGTTAACGCAGAGGTGATTAGCAAGTACTATTCACCTCCGAGCAGCCGGCGCGCAAGATTTTACAATTCCGACCGCTTGTCGGTATATTGTCACACATAAAGTAATGTTTTGGTCCGCTAATTATTCAGCTTGTGTGGTATATACTTAAACAATTCTTCACCTCAGTATCGGTGAAAGTGGTGGATATTTAAATCGCCACTTCACAGCTCGGTAAAAATCCACCACTATTCACCTCCACTTCGGTGAATAATTATTAACTATTATACATTAGTGTCATTATCTCAATTTTGATTGGCTTTTAGCATGATGGCAATGTTTTTGTTGCATCATCCCTACAGATACAAATGTAATAACTTTTACAGATGTAAAGTAATGTCATTTTGCAGACAATAGCATTATACAGGGAGAGATACACCACACACATGTACACAGTTTTTCACTGAAGCTTTTCAAGAACTCTTTTACAAAAGGTTTTGAAAGAATAGTGCTAGAGTACAGTACCGCTCAAAAGTAAGTTACCAGTCGCGTCGCGTTTCCTGCGCTACGCGATTCGCGTCGCGCGCTACGCGAATCGCGTCGCGCGCTACGCGATTCGCGTCGCGCGAGAGTCACTAAAGCGGAAATTTTTGGCATAAATTTTGGGTGATTTTGCAACGTGATATCAATTAAATTCGCTTAACACTTTCCAAATGCAGCTATTGTTCTGTCGAATTTGAGTCGTTCATACGTGTAGTTTACTTCTGTGTAAATAAATATAGCATCATTGAGGTCATTACAAATCGAAAACTTGTAAACAAACCGACGAATGATCAATTGCGAATGATAAGCATAATTCGTTACTCCCGTTAGCGCTGAATTTAGTTGAATTTTTATCGGTTCTGTCGTCGATAGGTTTAAATGGTCGTTGTTTTCTAAATTCGTTGAGGACATAATCAAGAGCTAGTTCGGCACAAGCAAATGACGGGTTACTACATATGCATTTTGCTTTCGGATCGCGAATTTGCATAAAACCGCAAAACTACTGTCTGTGTAATTTGAAACCTTCCACTCCATATGACCGAAAAATTCACGAGAAGCGAAGGAATAGAACCCGAAACAGAACGGAGTTTATTTTATTTCCTTCTTTGTGCACGAACAATTTTATCATGTACAAATCTGAAGTTCATTCTGCCAACGGTGAAGACGCATAAGTTTGGGTAGTTGCATGTGAAATGTTTTGTTTATTCGACACGCCGGCGCTCAATCGTATATTTTCTACTTCGAAGGACCGGAACACATTTTCCTGGCCATATCTTTGTAAACTTGTGCAGATTTTAATCCAGTAGAGTTTGTCCGTGGAAAAAATATTTGCTGAAGAGTAAGTAGTTCGGACGCCTCGCACGTGCTCCGCTTAATTACGCTGGTCTTCTTATCTACGGCTCGATCTGTTTTTAATTTGCCGCTTGAAACTCCGTGCCAACTCGCCAACATTTTCAATTTTTTTAATGGCTAGTTGTCAAGAATCAGATGAATAGAAAACTAACAAAAAGTATCAAGCATCAGTCATGGCTCATGGACGAGCCGAAAATTGGCGGTTTGATGTACCAGTGCAGGAAGAAGCTCGTGTCCAATGAAGCGAATTGAATGCGGCGCGACGGGTCGGTACAAAACGTGGACCCCCCTTCTGGACCCCCATCTGGACCCCCATCTGGACCCCTTCTGGACCCCCTTCTGGATCCCCTTCTGGACCCCATTCTGGACCCCTTCTGGACCCCTCAATTTTTCTGTTGAAAAATAATAAAATGATATTTAAAAGTCTTCGCTTTGGATTTCAACTTCGGCCGGTTCGTTGATAGTTACAGACAGTATTACAGTAATCGCGAACATTACCACAGCCAGTTTCCATTTTCATCCCGAGAAAGACTTGCTTTGAATTTCGCTGAATTTGCGTTGCTGACTTTTGTTGTTGTTACCAAATACTTTAGAATTTTCTCGCAAAGGTTAGATAAACGTTAAATATGCAAATTACTGTTCAGCTTTCAACTGGCTTTCGGAGAATATTATCGGTGGCAGATTTATGTCATGTGCTAGGCAACCAGAGTGATCATATTTCATTCAATCATCATTCAGCGGATTTTCAGAGCAAGCTTTCGACTATATTTTTCCAGCGTGGAAGAAAACATTGCTCACCTTTTTGCTGCAGTGATAACATTAACTAGCAGTGCTTATTCTAATCCAAACAGAAAAAAAAGATAGTTTTTGAGCTCGGTTCACATTCTTCGAAACCCAGTTGAAAGCCGAACAGTAATTTGCATATTTAACGTTTATCTAACCTTTACGAGAAAATTCTAAAGTATTTGGTAACAACAACAAAAGTCAGCAACGCAAATTCAGCGAAATTCAAAGCAAGTCTTTCTCGGGATGAAAATGGAAACTGGCTGTGGTAATGTTCGCGATTACTGTAATACTGTCTGTAACTATCAACGAACCGGCCGAAGTTGAAATCCAAAGCGAAGACTGTTAAATATCATTTTATTATTTTTCAACAGAAAAATCGAGCGCTCCAGAAGGGGGTCCAAAAGGGGGTCCAGAAGGGGGTCCAGAAGGGGGTCCAGAAGGGGGTCCAGAAGGGGGTCCAGAAGGGGTCCAGATGGGGGTCCAGAAGGGGTCCAGATGGGGGTCCAGAAGGGGGTCCAGAAGGGGGGTCCACGTTTTGTACCGACCCCGGCGCGACGACGGTAGAATTCCTCGGAATGTCTCCACTTCAAAAGACTGAAAGGCATGTTCATGTACATCATATTGTGTATGCAGGTTTTTTAAAGTTATTAATATGTCGACCTCAGTCTATCAAAGTTTCGAGGAGAAAACAGTTTGACACGGAATTTGGAAGCAAAGCACACGCTGCCCTTCTCCGGCGATGATTGATCGATTACGCATATTCATTTCTTCTTAGCGGGCTTCTGCGAACACTGGAAATTGACTATTGAAATCGACTATTGTTGCTTTACAATGGGCATATTAAATGGTGAGAGAGCTTCAAGTCAACATACTTACAGTTTCCAGAACATCGCGCGCTACGCGAATCGCGTAGCGCGCGACGCGATTCGCGTAGCGCGCGACGAGAATCGCGTAGCGCGCGACGCGATTCGCGTCGCGCGCGAGGGTGGTAACTTACTTTTGAGCGGTACTGTAAGTCAAAAGTTTAAGTTTAAGTCTTAAAAGCACAAATTTTGGGCTTTTGTAAATCCTTGCTGGAAACTTTTGGACTGCAACAGTATCTGGTTGATTCCCCTGAAAGTCGATTCCCATGAAGGCAATTCACCCAGACTAAAGTTGATTTTCCCAACATCTGCATTAAGAGTGTTGCGAATGTTGTAATGTGTATCACACACAACAGCTGTAGCCAACAACTTTTGTCAAAGCTGTAACAAATGATTTGTAAATAACAAAAAATCTCATGTTGCTAAGAACTGAGGGTTTGCTTCCAAGTTATTTTGTTTCTTTGCCACTCAAGCTGACATTCATTACACTTTTGTTAATGACTGAGATGCCCTCATTGGACAAAATGACTTTGGTCCAGGCAAGTTGCTGTCGGTTGAATCAACTTTCAGGCGAAATGACTACAATTCACTACACTATTAATTTTTGGTTGTAAGCGTACACACAAAAAAACTGTTTAAAAGTCGATGTAGGACTGTTTACTTTCTTGTATCTGTTGTTATCTTTACAAAGACTCAAGTGGATGTACAGTGTAATAAAAAAAACTGAATAATTATTTGGTTTTCCCATGATGAAGACCTAATGCTGGAAACATGATCAGCACTCAAACGTTTCTACAGATTGAAGCCAATTTACCTTTAATCAACTCTGGTGATAAAACCAATCTTTTTTCTTATCTGCAACAGCCTTCAGCTGATATTACACAACCCGCAGTCATGATAATTCTTGCTATGCTCAACTTCATCCAATACTTGTTAAATGTGGATAGCAAAAATAAATATTTAAGCCAGAAATGCATCACATCTCTTTTTAACAGAACTCGTATCCAATCAAGAAAAGGACATGTGAAAGGTAAGTTTGAAAGAGAATTAAAATAACATCAGCTGAGGACACTTATGATGACAGGCATACCAACATTTTCCACATTCAAAATAACGTTCACGGAAAGATCACGAGATGAAAGAAAAGTTGATTTCCACAACAAATCCGCATTGAGGACCAAAAGATGACCCCCTTTTGTTTATGGTAGGAACTCAAATAATTATTCATTTTGGAGTTGTCTTGCACTAAGGAATAAACTTTCTTGTTTCTCTTGTGAAACATTACACTTAACTAAGGGCTCCGTGCAAGCACGGCACCCTTCGATTGAACAGAGACTCTGGTTGCAGGGTAAGTTAAGATATGATTGCCCTGGATAAACTACAATCACCAGCGTATCAAAACGTAACCACAGATCAAGACTTACCTCAACAACAAGTAGTTTTCCAGGGACAGTTTACAAAGAGAAAGTTCAAAACAACACTCCTTTATCCAAGATGGCCGACATAAACAAACCTAACGCTCCCACGGTTTCCTGGAAAAGCAGGATCGGGGATCAAGGATCAAGGATCGAGGATCGAGGGGTAAAAATCATAAAGATATAAGCAACAAGATATAAGATATAACCACGCGTGTTCAGAATTGTTCTTAGGCTATGTCTACACTATACCGGATAGCTCTTGTGCCGGCACGAAAACCATATCGGATAGGGCTTTTGTTCACATTCAAAACGATGATTTCGGCACGGTTTTTGCGTCGGAGTGATGCTGGGCCGCTGCGGTCTTGAAAGTGAATCGTCACATATCGGATAGGTTTTCGTGACACTTTCTGGAGTAGTGTGAACAAAGAATCGAACCGAAACGGAAATCAACAACGAGGAGCAAGGATTGCATTCTAGTGAAAAGATAACGGCGGTTTTGGGCCACTGCCGTTCACATCAGGCCGGAGTATTTTACACAACGGCATAAAATGCTATCCGGCATAGTGTAGACATAGCCTTAGTCGTAAGCACTATGGGGTGAAGGGCTAGAACACGACTCGCGCATGCGCACTTGGAATCAACAAACTTAACACCGTTTTTAGACGTATCGCTTAATGTCATCAAGCCATCATCATAAGATGGAGCATTTTAGTGGAGAAATAAAAGCATAATGTACAAAAGCCTACACCACAGACGTGTTTTCGGCTGTCGCTTGTACCGCACACTGAGTACCACAGGTTTTATATTCTCGTGCCACTAACCTTAGAGCCAACACCTCCAGACTGCCAACCGTCTAACGCTGCAACATTGTCATCTATATATTGGCTTATCTCGCAACAGTTCGCTGTTTCACTTTCTCTTTTCTTTTTTTATCGTTTCCACCAACTGTGGGCTCGATTTCCACCGCTTTCTCGAGTTCGGTCTAGGTTCCTCCCCGAGAAGAGACGGCTGGACGCGTGAGTGGCAAAGCATATCTGTGACGTAAATTCATAATTTAATTGTTGCAGCGCTTTAAGTGGCCGGAAATGTCATCTGGTGACAATCATAGCCGGGCCCACATGACGCCTTCGGCTCGTAAAATTTGTGGCGTTTTCGCCACTTCTTCTTTTAAGTTTGGCCCTCCAACCTATTTCGTTTCACATTGTTGTTGCGGAAGGGCATTACGTGCTGTTTTCAATAGAGGAGATTTTTTTTAAAGGTAGAGCAGAGCTGTTAAGCTATGGTGCTGTCATGTCAAAGGTCACACACATATGTTGTACGGTGTGCATGGTGTTGACACCATGTTTGTGTTTTGCTTGTTCGGTTTGCTTTGGCTCATTTAAAAATTTAATTTTGTCTGGCTTCGCCAGCGACTGGAGTCGCTTCCCTTCAAGAAGAATACTGTACACATCAATCTGACTGTGTATTTTGTTCCTTGGGATCGATGTTTGCGTTTATCCCTCTCTTTGTTGCGTGTTGTATATACCACAATGGTTTAGATCTGGCAAGATTTCATCGGTATTTCGGTATTTGGTTAAATGTCCCACTAATGCGATCGCACTTCATATCGCACAACTTTTTTGCTACTGCGAGAAAGCTAATTTATGCTGCCTGCTCAATTCAGGCAGGCAGGTTTTTTAATTATTGGTTGAATTGAACAATGCCAAGTCCACGACTCCAGTCTGAACAGCGGCTGGTAATCGAGCCTACACCAACTGTAGATGGTCCCCGGGTAGATAGTATTATTGAAGTATAAATCGGTTCTTTGTCTGAATGACACCGATCAACACTATCTTCATTTTCACTTACGTACTTACGGAGGAGATTACATGAGCTTTCCACCCTTGTTTTCCTAATTTGGGAGATACTGTTCCTCTAGCCTTTGAAGCCGTGGTTACAAAATAACAACTTTATTCTCAAATAACAATACGAATACAGTCTTGTAATTTTTTCAGCGCGGATTTTGTAAAAAGGAAAAGTACATAAATCTAATTACTGATCCTCGATCCCCGATCCCCGATCCTCGATCCTCGATCCTCGATCCTCGATCCTCGATCCTTGATCCTTGATCCTTGATCCCGATCCTGATTTTCCAGGAAACCACGCTCCCACAATGATCCGGAAAATCTTACATATATAACTCTGGACTGGACTCGACTTGCGGAGCAAAGTATCTGAGTTTCTGGGAGTGCAACTTTGTGGTACCTTTTAGCCATTTTGATATTTGTTATTTTTTGATTAAACTAGGGAGAACCCGTCTTTGAAGAAGCGTTAATCTACTCTAGCGTTGCTACCCTCTACAAAGGGAAAAGATCATGTTTTGGAGCATGTGGCCAGTAACCCAAACAGTTCTCTTTTGACACTGGTCTGACTGAGACATTTTGAAGAACTGGATTAAATTAAAACTACGATCACAATCTTCGTTTCATTGGGATCTGATTTAATGTAGGGGAAACTATACTAAACTTAAAATTGCGCTTGTCACATCGAAGTGTATGTAGTACAGGCAGAATTTTGCAAACATTACTTTTCTTAATTGAAATAAACTGCTCAATCAGATCTCTATGAAACTTCACATTTCTGCAAAACTCAGCTGGGAAAATATGTTTGTAAAGCTTTTCTTTTTTATTATTATTATTTAATCGCAATTTGAAAAGACAAGGAATAAACACAACATAAAGTCGACGTCGATTTTTGTAACTAATAAACTAATAAGGTAACAAATCAAAGATATCGTCTACTAAATAATGCATAGCCAGAGGGGAATACGAATACGAATACTTTCGTCTTGCACAAATAAACAAACCAAATTATCCACTTTGCCGATCCCCTGCAAGTTAAGACATACTCGTAAAGTAATTAGAGGGGGAAGGTACAGATATTTAACAATTAATTATTCTACGAGGACGCGCTGGATATGAAGTGATAAATAACAAACGAAAAGAGCGCCGAGGTGGTTATAATCATTTCACATGTTCAGGATGAACAAAAATAAAGGAATTGTTCACCTTAGTAGATGCGTGACACTTAAATCGATACAAAATTTCAAAAAAAAATTATTAAATTGAGAAAAAAGTGTCAAAGTGACATCTTGTGAAAAAACACACGTTTGTGTTTTTCACAAGATGTCACTTTGACACTTTTTTCTCAATTTAATAAATTTTTTTTTGAAATTTTATAATCATTTCATATCCAGCAAGCACGAGTAGAATAATTGTTTATTAAAAACTCCACAACGCATAATTGAGAATCTGAACGAAAAAGCGGAACTGAAGGTACCCAAAGAAAGAGAAAACCGAAAAAAGGAAACATTCGACCATCACATGAGTGATATCTAGAGAGGGGAATTACCGACGAAATCGAAAATTACGAGCCCGTTGAACTTACACTTTGCTCAAGCCAGTTTACGCCGAGATAAAAAAACAAACAAGGCGAATATTATTAACCAGAAATACTGATTACAGTGCCAGCCCTTTGGTAGACACTTAAAAAACAAAGTGGCCTTATAGCTATAGCCCATAACTGTTTAGCCGGTTTTTGCGGCTTAAAAAAATTTAAAAACATTGAAAAAACTGTTGTTTTGACTGAACGCGTGATGAATAAATTAGTTTTACACGCGATTCACCTGCGTTGCTTCAGCAAAATTATAATAAGCAACCTCGCAATTTTTGTGTGGGTAATTTTGAAAACAATTACTTGTGATTATTTATTCCAAATTGCACTCGAAATCATGTGATTACCTATACTAATCGCCGCCGGTTTCGACGGGAAAATTTTATTCTGCTTTCTTTTTTGTTGACGCGTACATTGACCATATAAGGTACAGCAGGTATATGAGCTGATAGCCTGTGTCCGGCTAGCCAATGAAAATGCTCGAAATCTGGTATCCGTAGTTCAGTTTCTAGTAATAAATTATATTCAGTCAGGATGCTCACGTCACTTGGAGTGGTTTTCAGATAGTCCTGAAAATTATGAGTAAATAAGAATTGTTTTATGCTTAGCGTGCGTATGTCGAGTTATGGATGCAAACGGGAAGTTTGGAGAGCACGAGAGAAGCGTAAGAGTTCGCCTCGAGCATTTCTAGCTTCCCTGGTGCTTCAAGCAAGAGTGGTTTGACCATCGTAAAGTGTACGTGGCCATTGACACAGACATTTTGAAAACTGAATTACTTTCCTTTGGTTTTCTTTCTTTAATTGTTTGATAAGACCTTAATGGCATTTGTAAAAATGAAAAAACATATTCACGTATTGTTAAGTCACGACGCACTCCTTGATTAACTACTAAGCTTTAGAATGGTTTACCTACTAGAGTTAGGGAGTGTCCGGACTTAGCCGCTTTCAGGCGCGCGTTGCTTTCGTTTATGGCGAGGCTTTAACTTAACTTTGCGGTGATTGTTACAGATCTGGGGTGGCTGGGCTGGACACATAGTTGTGCTATTCTTTAGCATACCTATGGATTTTTTTTAATTCTTCGAATTTTTAATGCACCTTCGCTTCCTAATTAGATATTACACATAAATTAGATACATATAAATTAGACAATATATAGCTTATCAATATCTTTATCTTTTGTCATCACTTCTTATTAGTTTACTATTTGTAATTAGTTTCACGTTCACGTTTAAACGAACTTTCAACTCTTAGGTGACACGTGGGTAAATAAAGTATTATTATTATTATTATTATTATCATTATTATTATTATCCTTGAAATGAACGTAAGCGGAATAAAAGTAATGTACTTCGTCCATTTTAAACCACAGTTTCTGTACCAAAGACTAACTTTATGAGTGCTATGAGGATGCTTCGATACTGCAGATTTGTATCTATCCCTTGCCACACGAATTCAAGCAGGTTTACATTCATATGACAAAGCATGCACGGGGATCAGTGAAATTTGGTTGTCGCGACAGCATTTTCTCAGGAAACTAGGCACGAAACACGAAGCGACTTATCGCTGTGACTTATCGATCCCCTAAGTGTTATCCTGTCGCCTCAGGATAACATTTAGGTACACGTATTCTGAAGTCACAGTTATTCAAAAATTCTTGCCCACAAGGAGGGCTCACTGAGCTAAAGATAATTGCTCACAGTTGCATGGCCCATCTTATTGCATATAAGTTAAGACATCATTAGAACTGTTTAATCTGCAGTATGTCTGTACCTTAGAGAGAACAAGCTTGCTAGGCCGGCTATCATGTGCATTAATTTGTGTTTTGGACCCCTTCGCTTAACCCCTAAAATTCCTCTCTTACGGTTTCCAAGGAAACTAAAATTTTGATATGAAAATTACAGTTAGAATGTCACTTTGACTCTATGACTTCATTCCTAGTGGTTAGAAGGAGGGATGAAATCCCTTCAATGGCTCACTAACAAGCACAGGCAGCCCACATTTTTCTATTCATTTTTTATTAGCTACCCATACCCCTCGTGTGAGAAATAAACTGATCTGATTTCTACTGAATAAATGAGGAAAATACTGAGGAATACCCGATGGTCTTTTCTATTTTGAATTTTAGTAGTCATGCCATGAGGTATAGGAGACACTCCAAAGTCACTCACTCACTCACTCGATTCTGATTAATTTATTCATTAAACTTCGATGAAACATCTCTTCTGTCCTTCCCCTGGTAAGTATTTGTCCCCGCAGTCTTCTTTGCTCAAAGTTTGCAAGTTTCAGGGGAGTAGTAGAAATGTGTAGATTCTTGCTCGACTGTTTATGTATCATGAAGTGAATACTGTATGAATGGTGTCGATCAGAGCATGTGAAGATTGTAAAGTGGATGATTTTTCGTCCGATCCTCTTTAATATACCTTTGTGGAGTTGAAAAGTGGAAAGGTAATACGATTATGTACACAAGCTCTGAGAACTGAAGATGGAAATCGACGAAAATTGCACGCTGATATCTTAAAGCAGGGCTCCTATTGATACCAGCCTAGTGCTGAAAGGGCTACCCTGCCTAAATAAAGATGACTTGACTTGACTTAAAGCCATGATGAAATTGCTTTTTCTATATCGACGATTTTTCTTGTCACCCAATGGAAGAATGCAGCAGGGAGGAATGAATGTCTAATAATCAAAACAAGTTATTTTGATGCTACTAGCACTGAAGGGCACGGTTGGAGTTGAAGATAAGAGAACAGAGAGAAAACAACGCCAAAAGCATATGTTTATATAACAAAAGTAGTGTATGAGGGATGGAATTAACCGTTTTATGGATTAGGTGCCTATGGATTAAGTGGATAAGGTGCCTAGTCAATGACGTCACCCATTGTTATAACCTCCATACTACTTCGGTATAGGTTTACTAATGAGCGTCTCTCTACTACAATGGAAACAATAGGCTCGCCCGGACTTGCCCATTCTCTTTTAACCCTGATTGGTTTATTGAGAACTCTATGATATTTTCAAAATAAAAGCGGGCAGATTTCGAAAGCGCTATCTTTCTTGCAATCACTTCGCTAGGAAATTATCTTCGAGATTATCGTTCGATTTTCCGAAAGTGTTAACAGTTTCGCCTATAAAAATAAATTCGACTTAGCTAACTTTAACTTTTCCGCTCCGTTAGTCACTAATTATTCAAAACTAGTGATCTAAACTGCCTATATTTGCATACAAACTCTACAGTAAAAATACCCTTGGGACAACCTTCTATCATTCAACAACGACAATGGACGGCTTAAGTTCTTTGGAACAATCAATATAAACACGCGACTAATATGAATTACACGTTTCTTGAGAGACAAACATAAACTTTATTGCCTTTTATTAGCGAATACAAAAGCAATACAGAAAGTGATTTGAAATGAATGAACGTCAGTCATCCTCTTGAACTCCGTGTGGAGGAAAAATCAATCGTCTTCATCTTAGCTTGGAGGATAATGGCCCTTCTTAAAAGTTTCTGAATCAATGTGTTTCACAGCGTGACAATCAGTGCAGCAAATAAATCCATCAGTCGAGTGTTTACGATCAACACTAATTTTGTACGCGCAAATCGGACAAATCTTATAACCATCATGATCATGCCAGTGGCATCTTGGCATTTTACTATTGCAGTTTGGTAGATGTTTTCTCCGTCACAATGGTAGCAAGAGCCTTTTCCTTGAGACAAAATCTCTGGACTTGCGCTCTCTTCAGAATATTCAACTTCTGAATTTCCTTCATGTTCCAGATCAGAGTTTTCTGTCTCTCTGCCATCTTCAATATCACTGCCTTCTATTGTAACACAAAAACAACAAACCAAAGCATTTGGTGGAACACAACTCTATTCAGCTATTCTCCATGGCGGACGAGCACATGTCCTCTTGTCCTGCGCTCAACACTCTAGGTACGCAATGCGTGTATACAATATCCCCCTTTCCTATGAAGGCATGGACGGGTAACAGAAAACAAATGTAACATGACTAAACTCAACTGGGATCACAACAGAATTTGAGTAAGCACAGATTCTAAGAAAACGTCCTAGCTCAAAAGAAAGTCGTTAAAATAATTGGGAACACGGCGTTCTCGGAAAGGCCTGCCAACATGTTCAGAGTTCCTTAATGTAGTGTTTCCATGACTGTGGACACTCCCTCCTTGAGTAGGTCTTCCGACGGGTTCGGTTTTCCTTGCTGTGGGTATCACTTTCTTGACCATGGATACGTTCCTAAACAACCGTGCCCCTCCTCTCGCAAGTTCGACGCTGACTCCCTCTTTTCTGACGACGGTAATGGGTTTAGGGTGATATCTTGTGGTGAACTTGTTTTGACGCTTCTGAAGCAGCAGTACTTGATCTCCCTGGCGAATGTCTGAAGGGGTTACCTTGTGTCGCCTATCCATGTATGACATTGCCTTTGACTTTCTCAAATTGTCATTGGAGCATGCAATTTGGAGGAGCTTAGAGGGCAAGAGAGATCCAAACAGGGAATCTTGGTCCTGATATGACGATTCATTATCAGGGATGCGGGCGATATCCCAGTGGAGGAATGGGGAGTATTTCAATAATTCAGTAAGAACACAAACAGTTCAGAACGCCAGTTCTTCCCTTCCACTATAGCAATTCGAATGGTCTTCTCCAGGGTTTTGTTGAAAAGTTCCACTTGGGCATTAGCAGCTGGCCAAAGGGGCGTGATTTTGCGATGCTTGATGCCTAATTGCTTACACCATGCTGTAAACTCGTCTGACCTGAAAGGGGCATTGTCGGATGTAATGACTTCAGGGATACCATGTGTTGCGAACATTTGGTTAAGGTGCGTAATGGCTGTGGCTGCCGAACTTGAGCGTGTAACGTGGACCTCTGGATACTTTCATGTTTCATCAACAGCGGCAAAGAGATACTCTCCTGATGGGAATGGGCCACAGTAGTCAACATGGATTGTGTGCCACATTTGTTTTGGTGGATCTGTCATTCTGAGGGGCTCTGGGGGAGGTGCTGGGCCCACAATTTGGCAACCAAGGCATTCGCGGACATATCTTTCAGCTTGAATGTCTATGCCAGGCTACCAGACTCTTTGTCTGAGATGCTGTTTAACTTTAGTGATGCCTTGGTGTCCCTCATGTGCTAACTGCAGAATGCGATGACGCAGTGCGTTTGGGATAACGATACGATTGTTTCGCAAAATAAGGCCACGTTTCTGGCAAAGTTCATCCTTTAGATCTGCAAAGGGCTTTGGTGAAGCTGACCAGTTTCCAGTTTCCAGGGACTCCTTGATGGTTTTCAAGGTAGGGTCACATTCGGAAGCGAGAAGAAGCTCTTGAAGAGTGATGGCTGAAGGAAGGGAGTCAACTATAATGGAGTTAACGTATTCCTCAACAGGATCTCTGGATGTGTTGGTTGTGACAGGTTTGCGTGACAAGAAGTCAGCAGCATTTTGGATGCCAGGTTGGTAGATAATGCGTGGGCTGTAGTTTTGAAGCCGTAGCCGCCAACGTTCGATTCTTGGTGAAGGGTTCCCGCGGCCATTGAGGAGAACTTCCAGAGGTTTGTGATCTCCCACTAAGTCAAACTGGCTACCATGGATGTAAAAATGAAAGCTCTCACATGCCCATACTCCGGATAAGGCTTCTCTTTCAGTCTGGCTATAGCGCTGTTCAGCGGGTGACAGACTACGGCTTGCATACGAAACAGGTCGTATAGAACCATCAGGGTGCTTCTGAGTCAAGGCGCCACTGATTCCAATCTTGCAGGCATCATGACGTACTTGGGTGGGGAGGGAGGGGTCAAAATGGGCGAGAACAGTGTCGCTAGATATGAGGTCACGCAGGTTGTTAAAGGCTTCAGATTGCTCGGGGCCCCACGACCATGGATAGTTCTTGTGTGTGATTCTTCATATAGGCTCTGTCATAGCAGCTAGGTTTGGAACGAAACGGGCCACGGTATTTACTAATTCCAGAAAGCTTCTTGCTTCTGTGGCTGTGCTGGGCGGTTGCATTTGCTTGATTGCGTGTATAAGATCCTTGTTGGGGGAAACGCCTTGAGCTGAGATGTGGAATCCATAGTAGTCCAGTTCAGTGACGCCAAATAGACACTTGGCTGGGTTGACTGTAAGGTTTCTCTCTTGGAGACGTAGCAACACATTTTCTAGGGCTCTTTCATGCTCCTCTTTAGTGGTACCATGGACGAGAATGTCGTCAGCAATGTTCCTCACATTATGGTATCCCTCAAGAACCTGCCCAATTACGTGTTGGCATATCTCAGAGCCAAACTGATGCTCCATATGGCAGACGCTTGTAACAGCGGAGGCCAACGTGTGTTTTGAATGTTGTCAGGTGACGAGATGATTCAGCAAGTTCAATTTGGTGATAACATTCCTTGAGATCAATTTTAGAAAAGAACTCGGAGCCGTTTAGGTCTTGTAGAATTTCTTCAGATGTTGGGTATGGGTGGTGTGTACGGCGGAGAGCCTCGTTGGGCTTGCACATGTTAACGCACAGTCTTACATCACCATTCGGCTTATCGACAATGACGACTGGTGACACCCATGGTGTTGGACCTGTGACCTGTTCAATGATATCTTGATCTTCAAGTTGTTTCAGTTTGGCTTCCACTCTGGCACGGTAGTGTAGGGGTGTAGGACGGGAATTTTGTACCACTGGTTGTACAGTAGGATCAACATTGAGCTCGAGTTGGTAATCTTTTAGTTTCCCGATCTTGCCACTAAACACTGCTGGGAACTTCTGTAAAAGGGACTGGTATTCGCCATGTACAGGTGGATGTTCAGTAGTGGTAGAAGCAGCAACATGCAACATTCCTAGGCGGGTTGAGGTTTCACGACTAAGGAGGCAACCAGCATTCCGTGCTTTGAGCACCAGGAACCTTGTCAGGTCCATCTGCCCGGACGGAGTATTGATCAGTGCAAAAAACGATCCGGCGAGGGGAATCGGCGCAGGGTTATCTTCTCCATAAGGGCGAAGTTTCACATTTGTTGGTCTTAAGGGTACTGTTTTTGCAGCACTGATCGCCTCATATGTTGCATAGTCAATGGTGTTCGCTGTGGCACCAGAATCAATACAGACTTGGACTGGGTATCTTCGATGGTAACTGTGATGTCTGTCTTTGCTTGGTTAGGGTTGAGTTGAAATACCTCACGACTTTCATCCTCATCTGAAGAGTAACAAACATAACGGGCCTTTGGTAGCTCTGCCTGTTTGCCATTTGGCGGCCAGGATGTGTGGTTCTTTTCATGCACACGCGTCCAAAATGGTGTAGGATTCCGCACTGGGAACATGTCTTACGAAAAGCAGGGCATCTGGGGTTCGTGGCTGGTGTTCTGGTTGGTTACCACTATGTGTTCATTGTTGCCGTTTGCCTGAAGTAAAATTGGCTTGTTCTTCTTCGCTGATGGTTGGTGTTGTCAGTTGGTGAGCGATTTCCGAGTGTTCCTGGACGAGGAATTCTCGATGTTCGCCGCCTGAAAATTGGCCGACTCCATGGAGCGAGCAATATCTAGCAAGGAACTAAGAGAAACAGTGGATTTTTCGCGAAGGAGGCGTCGGCGAAGTGTGTTGGAGTGACAGTGTTCAATTAGCTGGTCCTTAATAGCCTCGTCGAGCGAGTATTTATGGAAGTCACAGTGCTCTCCCAGTCGACGTAGACGTGTTACATATTGAGAAATCGATTCGTTCGGCGCTTGATGAGCTTGGCGAAAGATGTGTCTTTCGAATTGTAAACTCTTCTGAGGAGAGAAGTGAGTGTTCAGTGCGGTAAGCGCCTCCGTGTAGCTAGTTCCAGTGTCTGATGTCTTGGACAGCCGCCCGGCAAGGTGAAGTAGTAACGCTCGTTTGCGATTGTCAACAGAGATTGCTCGAGCATCGATGTAATATTGTAGTCGTGTTTCCATCTGTCCCAGCGGGGACCCACGCTGTCGGTCTGTTCGAAGGGATCGAACGGTGGTATGGATGTGATCTCGGCCATCCTCGTCGCCAAAATATTGTAACACAAAAAAACAACAAACTAAAGCATTTGGTGGAACACAACTCTATTCAGCTATTCTCCATGGCGGACGAGCACATGTCCTCTTGTCCTGCGCTCAACACTCTAGGTACGCAATGCGTGTATACAATACTTTGGGAAACCAATTCTTCATCATCAGCCTTATCGTCTTTATCTCGATAGGCTCGTTCTTTTTCATTAATTAGGTCAGCCAAAATTTCTTGTTCTTAATCAAACGTTTATTAATTCCTAACTCTGCCAACCCGTCTGTAAATTTTTGAGGGCGCGGGTTTGGCAACATCGTCGTTATAAAGGAGTAAAACACATATTCGACCAGCTCTGAGATGTTGTTCACTGGTTTTATTCGCTGGTTTCGAAGTAACTGTCCACGAGGTGTCCAAAACAAGATATCCTTGAAAGCCGCCATGCTGTGTAATAAATCGGAGGCCTGTTGTCTGGAAACGGCTTTGGAAAGTCCTTCTAAAACATCTTTAATTCGAGGCTCTTCGTCATCACTTTCCTCTTCACTTGTGTTAGTGTCATCATAATCACTCTCTTCCTCTTTATCCCAATCGACCTTTCTCTTCATATTGACCAGCACTCGCTAACGACAAGAACCAACGGAACACACTACAGAGTAGTTCGCGTTTTTTATATTATTAGGGGGCCCAAGCTAGTTACAACTGGTATCAACAAATCTTGAATAAAGCCTCCACCCTCTTGAGCAAGGTTTGCTTCTTTGTCTTGTGAGGAATACTTGGCTCAGCGAGATAAAAAATGGCATCCTTGAATGGAATCATTTTACGCTTATCTTCTTCAGAGACTGGAATATTTCCACGAAGCACATTATAAATAATTTGCACTAATGCATGCATCTATTGTGGAGTGGCTGTCTCTAGGAGAAACTGACGCTGATGTTCAGGACAACAAGTTAAGAGTTCAAGGAAACCGCGATTGTTCTTTACTACTCGAAACATGGTCATAGAATGAACTAAGGATAGCAGGCGCCAGTATTTTATAGAGAGCACAGCTTAATTTACGACCAAATTTCAAAGTCGTCTTGGTCTTGTTTCAACACAACTGTTTTACGTTTCTTCCCTGGAGGTAAACCATGAAACTGCACTTTCTTTTTGTAGCTGTCCGACTACCCCTAGCCTGAGATACTAGATCACCAATAGCTTCCCTACTTCGCTTTGCAAGCGCTGTGTTAACATGATCTCCATCAAGAAATATCTTGCGAGTGACTGGGCACGTTTGTAATGCCTTTTGCCGAACCTTAGCACCTTGTTGTAAATGAGGCATCGCCCAGCGAAACAAACCTTTAAATATGTAACCTAAGCCATATCCCCGCTGAAATCGGGATCCGTGGAAAGCCGGTAAATTACCTCCTTTTTGTTTAGCTTGGTTTAGATAATAGTCTTCGTACAACTTGTAAAGTTTCTTCATTTTTTAAAGGTTCGGTGTTCTGCACTGACGAAAATGAAAGCAACACTCTCCCAAACTGGAATGACATAGTTTCTCTTGTATGCGGCTTTTATCGATTTCAATACAGTGGTAGAACAATAGAATTGTGGTGGTGGTGGTGGCGGTGGAAAACAATAGAATTGTGGTGGTGGTGGAGGAGGAAAACAATAGAATTTTCTGCTGAAGCCTATATAATTGTGAAACATTACACATTTTGTCAGTTGAAGTTAAGCTTCGATTCAGTTGACATGAGTTGGTCCTGTCCTGTTTGTCAAAAGTTTTTTCCAGATAACATAGAATGCAAAGACACATGAACAGTAACACACAGTTATTCCGGTTTTGCTCCAGTTATACCGATGTCTCAAGGAAAGTGTCAGCGGTTTCCAATGCTTCATCCATTTACCTGCATGGTTGCAGGGATGACTGGCTCGGGAAAAACGTTCTGGGTGCAATCACTGTTACAACAAGCTCAAAACGTTATCGATCACCCACCGGAGAGAATCATCTGTGTTATTCACAATGGTAACCCGCTTACACCCAGTTATTGATGATGATACCGACAATTGAATTTGTCAAGGGGATTCCGCCTTCTCTAGACAATGATTCCTATTTGGATGTCAACATCCGCAACTTCTTTTAGTCTCGGTGAACTTGTTTATATGAGTATAACACTACATTAAAGTCGTTGTTGGACAGACACGCGTCTCTGAAGACTAAGACCATTACTCTTCGCCCAACGGCCCTATGGTACACTGAGGAAATACGATCTGAAAAGAAATAACGCAGAGCTCTCGAGCGGCGCTGGGCGTTCTTCAAAACGAGAATCGGATTATTCTAGATTTAAGGAACAATGCCTCA
>JAEMWC010001958.1:27500-76253 GCA_016490735.1 Pachyseris speciosa | reverse complement strand
CGCGGGAACAAAAGGAGAAATTCTAGTAAATCATTGCCTACTTCTGGCTAGATACAATATTCTTAGTTGCGAGTACAAGGATACCAAACCATCTATCATTAGAATACATTTATCAGGTTAAAAGCAATTTAAAAATTGGAAAAAAACAATTCAACTACAACACGGAACGCAGAAAGAATTTCAAAAAGACAGTGGCATAAAAATACTCCAGTCACTGCGACAACTTGAACGATATCTAAGTCAAGCAGGTTCCTGTATATATTTACATAAAATAATAATTAAAATAACAATATATAATTATAATAAGAACCTTCCCAGAATTCTTTGCAGCTGGAAAATCGTCAATCCCAAATAACTTGGTCAGTTTGAGGGCAGCAAGACCCCACGTTGTCTAGAAATAAGTCTTACCATAAACTAATTATTGTACAAGACTAAGGGCGATGACGTCATTGGTCACGTGACTTTGCTCACAAGTGCGTTTTTGCTCACTGTGACGAGTTATTTTGTTATTGCAACAGCAGTCAACGTGGTTTGAAGCACAATGGTGTTGAGCCATTTCGGACTGCCCGGGTACCGAACAAAAAATATAATATTAAGGGAGGTATATACAATTTTCAATAAGTGGGAGTCTGGTACAAGTGCTATCTCGCGTTGCATTAAACGCGAGGAAACAAAAATTTGGATATTGGTAGATATTTTTATGAAATATACATTTTTGTCATTTTTAATGCTGTGACGTCATCGGTCACGTGACCAAACGGACCGAATTTAATATTCGCTCTACAAGTTTACTAGAACCTTTCTCCAAGAATATTTTTTAAGCGAAGTTGTAGTTTAATAAAATAGTGTTTTAAAAAATGGCCATGATTACTTTTTCCTAAGAAAGTGCGGCAGTAGAAAATCTAACTGAAAAAGTTTGTCAGCTTCTCTGCTCAACGACCATTTGAGGTAGGAACAAAAGAAAATTTTGCCTAAGGCTTGAGAGTATGCTCTTTATGATGGCGTTGTCAGTTTCTTCTAATTTCAATTGCTTTTGGCGATGATCGATGTTTAAGATTTTTTTCAGAGGAGAGGGCCTGGAGGAAAGAACGAAAACGAGGCTATACTTTCGCGCGCTTTTTGTTCACTGCGACGCCGCGCCACAAAAGGTTAGCTAGAAAAAAAAATTCCAAGGACTGGACAACAGACTGGACTTGCATTTTCTTTAAACGGAACTTTTGACGACTTTTTTAATTAATTTTTTTTATGGCTGTTGTCTGCTCAGGACAATGTATACCTGAGAAGGTAAGTTGATACAGATAGTTGTTGCTGTTTGTTAAAAAAACAAAACAAACAAAAAAAAGCGCGTTTGTGGTACACTTAAATGCACTTCCCACCTAAAAAGTGTTGTTTAATTCTTGAAATTATAAAACTTAAACTAGAAGTTGCAGCAATGCGAATGAAATCAAATTAATGCTAACATTAAATGAAACAATTTAAGTTGCTTAAGGCAACCGATGCAAGCTAAGTAATTTTACTAAATACGATATTGAAGGTTTTAACCTTCAAATATCGTATTTAGTAAAATTACTTTTTAAAAAACGTATCTTAAAAAAAAAACGTTTAGTAAAATTACTTTTTAAAAAAACGTATCTAAAAAAAACGTGTATCTTAAACAGTGACGAATAAATGATTACTTTATTTTCAACCGGAACTTAAAACGTTACCTTCATTCGCACAGACATCAAAACTTTATTTTATACTGTCCATGAACTAAATTCCCTATTACAATTATAACAAAGTGTACAATAAAGCCATTATTCAAAGTATTGGCCTAAGAAAAATAGTTGCGCATAAACAAATACTGGAACAGTTCGTGCTTTCAAATGGATTACCCAAATGAATTACACGATTCCGACACATAAGTTTAATTTGAGTGGCAAACATTTTGTTGTATCTGAAAAATTACTGTACTACACAAAACGTTTTCACAGAGGTTGTAATGCATGGGGGTTCACATAATTTAATTCAATTTTATAAAGCTAAAAATTGTATGTCAAAGATTCAGCAGAAACAGAGAAAAGTTTTAAATTCATGGCTGTTTGTGCGAGTTCGTGTACGTACGTACGCGCTAAACGCGAAAAGTACCTAAGCTTAATAACTCTGAAGAAGTCAAGTACTTAAGTTTATGTCAAAACCGACCAAGAACCAGTCGAAAAAAAAACAAAGCAAAATAATTGTTTTAATAGATTTGGCAGTTTTACAAAGTGTTACGCTTCTGGTTTGTGGCACCTATTTACAATGGTAGTCTGAGGAAAAACCTTTTTACAACAATGTTTAAATTATAAGCTTAAGCTTACGGTAAATTTCATTTGAATCTATTTTTTAAACTGAGGGGAAATTAAAATGTAATTTGCTATAAGAATGGGTCCAACACAGAAATCCTGAAAACCTTCTTCACAAACAAACTGACGATAAACTTGAAAACCAAATTTGAGAGAAGGCTTAACTTCTTGCCGAGCCATACAAAAGTTGGGCACGTAGACAAAGACAACGCTTATCTGGCTTATCGGTTGACCGTAAGTTTTTTGAAGAAAACGACTAAATAAAAGGGCGACGGTAAATACCTTCTCCAATCGTCGAAAAGGCTACATCGGGCCACTGCGTAAATCGCACATCCTTCGTCTTTAGTCATGCTCAAAGCACAGCGGGATAATTTATGTGTTGTCGAATGCAGTCGCGGCGCGAATTCAATCCCTTTCACAACGCTTTAGATACATCCAAAAAGCCGTCCATCAAGCCTTGATATAATTTCTTCCCAGAGTGGCCAGTTAAAAATATTTTCACAGTCTAACACATCTTCAGGTGACCTAGTCGAAGTGGCGGAACGAGAGAGTCGAACGAGGTATCGCACAGCGTTCATGTGCTCGTTAATCCACTGACTTGGTCTAAGGTTTTATGAGACAGGATGAACCAAATTTCAAAATAATTTCACCGTTTTGAATGTAGTTAAGCTTCGGACTAGAAATTTCCCGTTACTTTGTTAAACTTGACCGCAAATACCACTTTCACCACAGCTACAGCGCTATCGCAAGCAAACCGTCGCTTCGTTTCAGAAGGTCGATTCACTTTCTGTGATTGGTTAAACAAAATGACGTGTGAATCGCGAGTGTGGAGAATCTACGATTCCATGACAAACATAGCGGGCGATGTCTTCCTTCGTAATTTAACCAAGGGAAAAATTTGCAAAACATTTCATTTTTGGTTTATCGTGAACTAAAAAAACTGTCAGAACGAGAGCGGTAGGCGTGTTTTCAGAGCATCTCTCTCTCTCTCTCTGTCTCTCTCTCTCTCTCTCTCTCTCTCTCTCTCTCTCTCTCTCTCTGTCTCTCTCTGTCTCTCTCTGTCTCTCTGTCTCTCTCTCTGTCTCTGTCTCTCTCTCTCTCTCTCTCTCTCTCTCTCTCTCTCTCTCTCTCTCTCTCTCTCTCTCTCTCTCTCTCTCTCTCTCTCTCTCTCTCAACCAAAACTTGTGATTACTGGTATTAATGAATTAATATGCAAAAACTAAAAAAGGTAAAAATAATAAAGAAAAATTGTCAACTATTTTCCCAAAGACGTAGAAATACACTTGCCTCGATCCAAGCCCACTCATAAGAAATATCCACAAAATATGAATACAATCTTCCGTCTGTACAACATTTACCCCCAAATTTCAATACAACCATTTTTTTTTTACATTTATTAGTAAGCTCTGGCTTGCTGGCTCAGCAACAAATAACTTTCAAAACCATGAGAAGTTAAGTGAGAGAAACAATGTCTACAGGATCTAAATAATAAGTCAGTAGTGCATGAATGGGTGGGGCAGGGGTTCTGAACCTTCAACGGATTGTACTTTTTTCTCTGGTTCTACCCCTTACGTAGCAGTATCTACTTATGTCTTAACTTTGTTGCAGAGTCTAACAAAATTGCAAATTCATCACAACTTATCATTGTTCTTACCACCTTGGGAATGCCACCTTGGAATGCCACCTTTTTGGTAGCCGGTTCAGTACACGTCTATTATTTCTATTTCTGTATTGTAACCGTTTTCTCCATTTTTACTTTGCTTCAGTGTTGCCCCTGAAGAAGGTTAGTCATGTCTCGCCGTAATATATGGCATTAAAAGTTACCCTTTTCGACCATCATTTTGTTTCTTTGCCTTATATCTACCTTTTTATGGGATATGTAATTATATATTGTTATTTCCGGTTTTACTTGTAATAATAATAATAATAATAATAATAATAATAAAAACAGTGCGAATCTTCTTTTTCACTGCTGACCCAATATTGCATATTTGTAAATACTCTATTGTAAGTAGTTATTCTTTATTTTTCAAAGTTACTTTTTCAGCATTGTACTGTAAACCTTATAAGTAGTGTATTGTGTTTGTATATCTTGCGCTTCGTTGTTGTGTCATTGCAATTAAAAAAAAAAAGATTATTATTATGATTATTAAACGTCAGGTATCTCTTAGTACCTGTAACGAATTTCACTGGAGATTTCCTGGCCCACTAGCGGAGATGTGTCGTACGCCCTGTAACGGAAACAAAATACACGTCAAACATTATCTACGAAGGGTACCCTTCAAAAGAACAAGAACTTGTTATGAACTTATACCAATCAACAAGCAATCCCCCCACCCACCCCACTCCACTGAGACGTCTCCACCAATCTCAATGGTAAGATGTACCAAACCTTGAGAGAATGGTGGATTTTAAGTCCCAATCAGAACACGGAAATTCCCTTTACTACTCTTTATGCATTGTCATTGGTACCAATCCCTCGACAGTCACTCGCCTGTGCAAGGTTGCGCAGTAACACCGGTAGATTTGAGGCCGTTGAGGACTTCATTGTAGTGAAACTGGATGCACAACAATTACTCGCCAATAAAATTAACACGGCAGTCTCTGCTCCTAAGTGAAACGTAACGATCCAAAAAATAGATCAACAAACGCGTAGCCGGATCCTTAGGATAAGCCTTCATAGCGCGCGCCATTTGGAGACTTCTCTCCTCCTCGCGTGTATCCACCCTCGGCCGTGCCACACTAACTCGCGCGCCATTTGGAGACTTCTCTCCTCCTCGCGTGTATCCACCCTCGGCCGTGCCGCACTGACTCGCGCGCCATTTCTCTCCCGCTACTTGGGGATCATGTGCGTGCCACAGCTTACCAGCATCGTGCAACATTCTTGATTGTGTAACCTTCTCCACCGAGAACTAATATTGGAAGGTTGAATGTCTTGGCACACTCGCTTGCACATGGTTGGTGATGTCTGCCTTGTCAGGGATCTTCTCCAACACTCTTCCTTTTTCTCTAACTGATTATAGAAATCCTCAGGGCTAAATGCCTGTGAATACACGAAAATGTTCAATTTAGCACTTACCGGCTGTAAATCAAGCAATCAGTTCACAAGTCAGCATACCAGTGAGTCAATCAGCCAGTATGTCTGCCCACCACTGAGCCAACCAGGCAGACAGCCAGCTTGCTGTGTCAGCAAGATGGCCTGCTACCCAATCATGCCATTATGATGTATTCAGTCAGTTGTTCAGACCAGCCTCCAGTTAGCCAGCCTGTCAGTTTGTCTCTGTCAAACAGTCAGCTTGTCTATGAAAGTCATATGCTGCGCGCTATAGGATTGCGATTTTCCGTTCCGCTTTTTCCCCATAAAAACGTAATAAGAGCGATCTTATCCCTCGTTTTTGCGCTAAATGGTTCTCTTCCTCTCTTTTCACTGCTCTAGTCTTTAACTGGTTCTCTCCAGATTTTAGAATAACAGACAAAAGATGTCATGCGTGACTGTCCCTTGAATGGCGTTACAATGTAGTAGTTCGACAAAATTAAAATATTCACTGCCAAAACAACGTAGTATGCAGTAATAGCGTAACAAGGTGGTAGTCCGACAAAAACTGATTCACAGCAAAATCCAGTAATAGTGTGACAACGTAGCAGTCCGACAAAAATTGATTCACAGCCGGCAAAACAATCCCGTAATAGCATAACAACGTAATACTCGACAAAAATTCATTCATTCTACTGCCAGATCTATTTGACCATCTTATGATTACCAACAACCAAGTTCATTCACATAATACTCGTCAATCTGATCATCTTCATTTTCCTTTGTAAAATTCAATGTTAAAATTTACCAAAATGCAATTTCCTATAAAGGGAAAAAACTTTGGAACGGCCTGAGCAATGAAATTAAAAGCAAACCAAGTGTCCAGACTTTTAAAAATGCCATTTTTAAATCGTTTTTCTTTTGACTGCCAATTAATTTTTTTATAGTATAGTTCTTTATATTAATTATCCCATTATTCTAATTTTTTGGATTGATTTGCGCTCAATATTCATTCTAAGGCTTTGATGATTGTTCTTTATTTCACTTCTACGTTTTGTTACAAAACTATATCTTATTTTGCATGCATTAATTATTATGATGAATATATTCGTTTTGTTTGTGTTTTGTTTTGTTTTGTCTAAAATCTGCTAAGCCTTTATTAATTACTTATTATTTGTGTACCACTAGGTGGGGTCAATATTGTTACAAGCTATGCTTTCTTTGGACTCCACTCACTTTACACCATTCCTTAAGATTTTATTTGCTATTAAATTGTAATTTTTAGGTGAAAGTGAAATAGAGATTGATTGATTGATTGATTGATTGAACAATACCGTAATACCGTAACAACGTAATACTCGACAAAAATCCATCCACAACAATTCAAAACCACAATCACTCAACAACTTCACTCACAGCAAAGCAATCTCAAAACGACTTTTTGCATTTTCACGTTTTCATGAGGATAAAATTCAGCTCATGGGCCCTAACACGGATTAATAATGCCATAAGAAAGCGGCGTGTTATCCTGCGTAGCAAGCGTTTCCGTGTGGTTTTCTAGCAGAGATAGATCGAGCAAAGGGATTTTTCGATGTGTTTCCCGCGCGAAAAAATGGGGCGAGAGTAAAAAAAATTAAAGAGTGGGGAGGGTGAGAGGAGGGGAGAAAACGCTTGCAGACAAACTTGAAAACCACCCACTTGGCCTGTCATGCCTGAGCGCACTCAGTGAAATTTCATCTTGTCATCGGCTGTCAAAAATAAGCCAATGAAATGTTTCGCCTCCCATAACGGAAGTGAATTTTCGAGCACTCGTGTCCAAAACAAACTTGACTTACCAAAATATTTCGCAACGCGCGTGTGGTGTGGGAATTGAGTGAAAAAATGAATCCGAGCGACCAACGCAGGCTTTGTAATTGCAATTTCAAAGTTAAATTTGGTGATTTAAACCAAGCAAGCTTTATTTCTACAGAAAATCTTTTCGATTCGTCGAAAAGGAAGGACTGCGAGGAAGACATTTTAGCACTAATCTGCTAGGAAGTTGGACTTGAGGTGGTAAATTGTGAGAGCTGAATGTGAGAAGTAATCAAGTCACGTTTGTAATCCTTGTGCTCGCAAGATTCGAAATCTTAGATTACTGTATTCATTTGTCCACTCCAGGAATCGATACAACGTAAATTTAGGAAGTCAACTCCGACAAAGTCACACCAGTAAAGAAGCGTTTGCTGGACACGCCAAAGGGAAGAAGTGCGATCCGCAAATCGATTTGAGTGTTGTCGCCTGGTGTACTAGTAACTGTAGAATACCCGGCCACTGTTGTTTACCTCGGTCGGCGTTCTTTGAAGAACGAAGCAGAACACAATACACGCTATTCTTATTCAATGACATTCAGTTACGCTCCAGTTTCTGAATATAGATAATCTTCCTGAAGGCGGCCTCCAAGTCAAAGTTCTCGTAAGAATTACCGTCGATGAGGTTATCATGAAGCGAGTTGCCTTCCTTTTTGAGGGATTTTGACGAAGCTTGGCGTGTTCTTCTTCAGCAGAACCAAAAAGCAGACGGTATTTTCACTCTCGATGGTTCGTCGGATCTCTCGTTCTTTTTGTAATTCGCGACTAAATCCCCTTTCGGCGAGAAAGTTTATAGCCTGCCACGCAGGCTAGAAAATTTAAAGCTTTGTGTAGACTTGATTCGAACACGTCTTTCCTTTCTTTCGCCATGTTGTATTCTGGCTATCAGACCTTCCCTCCTCTCCCCCTCCCCCCTTTTCCATTATTTTGCTCTCGCCCCGTTTTTCACGCGGCCAAAACTTCTAAAGTCTTTCTTTGCTCGGAAACCACTAGGAAACGCTTGCTGCGCAGGCTAGCGGCGTGCCGGCACGACACAAAGTCTAGTTTAATTCAACTCCATAACCCTGAGTCGGCGCGACACATTCTAGTTTAATTGAACCCATATTTCTGGCATGCTATACTGTCACCACACAGTCAGCCAGTCATAACACCAATCGGCTAAAGCTGAAGCCAGTCATCTCTTGAGTCAGCCCACAAACCAGCCAGTTCATCAGTCAGCCAGTCAGTTCATCAGTCAGTCAGTCAGTCAGTCAGTCAGCCAGTCAGTTCATCAGCGAGTCAGTCAGCCAACCAGTCAGTTCATCAGTCATAGATAGTGGAACAGAGAATTAACTCTGAAGTGTAAATTAAAGTGCTAATCAAACCCATGAATAACCCACTGGGCGTTAGCCCTAGTAAAGGGAAACAGGGAACCACACGAGGCAAAGAAAAAATCTTTTGACCTCGTGGGATCGAACCCACGACCTCCGGATTAGATCTACCGTTACTCTACCGACTGAGCTACAAGGTCGCACAGAGAAAGTCGGGGACGATTTTAGATGGTGAATCCGGCAAAGAGAAAGTAAGGTACATATGAATGTTGTGCCGCGTAGCACTAGGAACACAAATAGTGGAACAGAGAATTAACTCTGAAGTGTAAATTAAAGTGCTAATCAAACCCTAGTAAACCCTAGTAAAGGAAACAGGGAACCACACGAGGCAAAGAAAAAATCTTTTGACCTCGGTGGGAATCGAACCCACGACCTCCGGATTAGATCTACCGTTACTCTCACCGACTGAGCTACAAGGTCGCACAGAGAAAGTCGGGGACGATTTTAGATGGTGAATCGCGGCAAAGAGAAAGTAACGGTAGATCTAATCCTGAGTCGTGGGTTCGATTCCCACCGAGGTCAAAAGATTTTTTTTTGCCTCGTGTGTCCTGTTTCCCTTTACTAGGGCTAACGCCAGTGGGTTATTCATGGGTTTGAGCACTTTAATTTACACTTCAGAGTTAATTCTCTGTTCCACTATTTGTGTCCAGTCAGCAGCACAACATTCATATGTTCCTTCAGTTCATCAGTCAGTCTGCCAGCCAGTTCATCCGGCAGTCAGTCAGCCAGCCAGCCAGTCAGTTCATCAGTCAGTCAGCTAACCAGTTCATCAGTCAGTCAGCCAGTCAGTTCATCAATCAGTCAGTCCGCCAGCCAGCCAGCCAGCCAGTCAGTTCATAAATCACTTAGCCAGCCAGTCAGTCAGTCAGTCAGTCAGTCACTTCATTGGTCAGTCAGCCAGCCAGTCAGTTCATCAGTGAGTCAGTCAGCCAGCCAGTCAGTTCATCAGTCAGTCAATCAGTTCATCAATCAGCCAGGCAGTCAGTTCATCAGGCAGTCAGTTAGCCAGTCAGTTCATCAGTCAGTCAGTCAGCCAGTCAGTTCATCAGCCAGACAGTCGGCCAATTCATCAGTTAGTCAGCCAGTCAGCCAGCCAGTCAGTTCATCAGTCAGCCAGTTAGTTCCTCAGTTAGTCAGTCAGTCAGCCAGCCAGCCAGTTCATCATTCAGTCAGCCAGTCAGTCAATCAGTCTGCCAGCCAGTCAGTTCATCAGTTAGTCAGCCAGCCAGTCAGTTCAGTCATTCAGTCAGTTCATCAGCCAGCCAGTCAGTTCATCAGTCAGCGATCCAGCCTGTCAGTTCCTTAGTAAGTCAGCCAGCCAGCCAGTCAATTCACCAGTCAGCCAGCAGCCAGTTCCTCAATGAGTCAGTTCAAGAGTCAGTCAGCCAGTCAGTTATTTCATCAGTCAGCCAGCAAGCTAGTTCATCAGTCAGTTAGCCAGCCAGTCAATTCATCAGCCAGCCAGCCCCCAGTCATTTCATCAGTCAGCAAGCCAGCCAGCCGGTCAGTTCATCAGTCTGCCAGCCAAACCACATTCAGCCAGTCTGACAACCATCCTACAGTCAATCAGTCAGCCTCACAGTCAGTCTGTCTCTCAGTTAGAGGGTCTGCTAGTCTATGAATTGCCAGACAAGGCCAACTAGGGAGATTTGTGGGGGGATACAAAAAGGTGGCTGGGATTCTTTGCCCGAGGTAAGGGAAAATCTTGACATTGTTTTACAATCAAAGATTAGGGGGTAAGGGAATTCGCAAGTTTGTAAAGGATGCAAGACAGATTTTCTGCACAGAGACACTTCACCCATAGGATGCAAGATTCCCCGACCCTTGGGTAAATTCCTGATTTACTGATTTTACAACTCCCTGGTTAGCCCAATGGTCGAACCCAGAGGGAAGGCGATGACATGTTCATTAGTCATCCTGTAAGTCAGTAAGTTAGTCCAGTAAGCTAGCCAGTGTTAACACCCAAACGATGATCACTTACAAGACACTCCAAGAGTCATGCAGGCCTGGACACGATCATCAGCAACTTACTCACAAGCCTCTTAACAGGTGAGCCTGCGAGCAAAAAAATGGTAAGTAAGAACAGAAGTGCACTGTAAAAAGGGACCCTATTCATCAGATTCCCAATGATGCCCTAGCAAAATAAATCAGCAGCCACACAATTTCACTTAGTCGCCACCAAAAATATGGTTGAATGTAATTTAGGCAAAGGTAATTTCATGGCAATGCAGCCAGTGGCTTGCTCTGTAAGTGTGTGACTGCAGGGTATTTGCAGGGGCTCATTGTTTGCCTTGTGACTTGCACTGCATTTCATGCTGGCATTTTGAGCTGATCGTTATGGATCAATTTATTCCTCTTGTGCGAAGGCGAATTCTGCTTCCCAGCCCTCCTGCACATGGGTGTTCAGGTTTAGTAAGTATGGGGTCTGGTTAGTATTTTCCACTGAAGTCCATTCAGTGTGATGGTGCTTGCTGGCAGCTGAAAAGGGGAATGGTTCCAGCTCTCTGAGTTATCATGGATACCTCCCTGCAAAGCCGAAATTGCTTAGGCCCCCTGGCAATCTTTAAGGCACCAGTTCCCAAAGCTCATCTATTGGCAATGGGTCTAAACTGCATATGATGACAAAAGAAAAGCCATCTGGTAGACTGGATGATGAGCAAGCTTCTTAATTTTGTTGAAACCACAGGTAGACAATCCGAATGGTGTGACGTTACGCCCACTATTTGATCTCATACATTCCCTCTATTTTGAAAAGGCTGTTCTTGGCTGGATTCAAGTGTTCCATAAAATACCGAATTTTGCACCTCTTAATCCCAAATGTTGATATGTGTGCCAGATGAATAAAGATCCCTTACCTTATGCTCTAAGTGCAGCCTTTTGCTTTTTAATGGCATTTTGAGTCACTTGCCGCTGAACCCCCTAAACTTAAACTTTAAATTTTCACTTTATTTTGCACTTACTTCTTGAAATTACATTATTAGCATAAAAGAAAAAAAAAAGAAATAGGGTACGTATATAGCAATTAAAGGTGACAGTGGTGTATAGTTTGTGCATGGAGGCTAATAGAACCGCAAAGTTATCGAGGTAACCTCCATCTCGTTTGAGTGAAAATAAAAAAAAACATGGGAGTAGAGGGACGGATTGCTTAGCAAAACAGCTAGAAGAATTACGGAAATTTACGTTTGATATTGCTGAAATAGAAGATAGTTTTTAATACTTCTGGGGAAAGCAAATTGATTTAGATCTTTAACCTTGTATGGGATTTCTTGCCAAAGATCAATGGCAACAATAGTACTGAATGCCTTCTGAATTTTGTCCATTGTCTCCCACTTCCACGCATCTCTCGTCATCCAGCTTTGGGCAAATGAGGGCCAGGCAATTTTCGAAGGTCGATGCCAAAAAAACTTGTAAGCAGCTTGCTCATAACGACCTTAAGTGACACAGTGAATTTTCACATTCACCGCCACTTTGCCACTCCAAACCTTTCACTCATTCGACCAATTCAAAAATATGGCTGTTTTGCCATCTATAGGATATCGGCCAAGGTGGTTGATTATAACGGCCATTTAATTACTGTAGTAATTAAGTGTGTTTTGCAAACGACACTAAATTACACTGTCAGGTTTTTTTATTTTGTGTTTAGCAAATAAAAGCTGAATTGATGTGCTAAAGAAAACATGCCAAGCCGTGGGGGAGCCAGTGAGGGTCATTAATGTTGTCTTTAATTCAAATTTGATAATGGCCATTATGATCAGCCACCTTGGCCGATACCCTATAGACTGCAAAACAGCCGTATTTCTCTGGCCCGTTGGTTGAATGAGTGAAAGGTTTGAAGCGAGGGTGAAAACGTAGAGTGGGACTGGGGAGAGACGCTAAAAATGCGTTTTTTTCTCTGCAGGGCGTGTGTGGTTCGCTTATTCAAAAAAAAATAAAAGCCGACTGTTTTGCAGTCTATAGATATCCTATGAAGACTGCGATGTGGCAGCGGATGTGAAAACTTGCAGCGTCACTTTAGGTCATTATGAGCAAGCTGCTGACAAGTGTTTTTGGCATTGATCTTCAAAAATTACCTGGCCTTCATTTGCCCAAGACTGGATGGTGAGCTCTAGACGCATGGAAGTGGGAGACAATGGACAAAATTTAGAAGGTGTTCAGTTGCGGCAGCCTTTTTAATTGTATACCTTGTTCTAATCTTAAACTGTTGTTGGCGGTTCAGCAGCAAGAGACTTAAAATGCCATAAAAAAAAATAAAAAAAGCAAAAGACCACACTAAGAGCATAAGATAAGTGATCTTTATTCACCTCGCTTACATTATAATTTTATCTACATTTGGGATTAAGAGGAGCAAATTTCGGTATTTTAATTAACACTTCTCCCAATCATTTGAATCGAGCCGAGAACAGCCGTTTCAAAATAGAGAGAATGTACGAGATCAAATAGCATGCGTGACGTCACACTGAGTTCGGATTGTCTGCCTGTGTTGATTTAGAAACAGTTTCTTAGACATCGCTTTTTTCCAATAAGTATTTTAATTCTGTGGAGCAACATTTCCTCTTAAAACATCTGATTAAGATATTAATCACAGCACAAAGATCAACAAGTGATGAAGCATAATGAGAATAGAAAAAGGCTGTGGACCCTTAAGCTTGAAAGCAATGCTAGGAAGTTGACTTTTAAAAACAAGAGCAGACAATTATGTGGTGATTTTAAGAGGTCAGCTCTATTATGCTCAAATTTGTACTATGTTTAATTCTAGCCTTAACTAATGATTTCCTGATTGCATTTTACTCTTACCTCAAACAGCAGCCTATCCAATGTCCCTGACAGGTCACAGAAGTACAAACTGGTCAGGGAGCACGCTGCTTCCACAATCTGTGCCAACATAAAGTAACGTATGTCATAGCAATTTAGCAAGCATCAAATATAGCTTGTCTATTACACTTTCTCTCACAAGCAATTTTTGGTGGTTCATACTTCATATTTTGTACCTTGACTTTTGAATGTCCAAAAACTGGTTTCAAGATTAGGCTTAGGTCATACCCTAATTTAATGTTCCCAGAATTTCAAATGACAAAATAAGTGCAGAGCTACAATTCTGACATGACAACCAGTTTGTATGCCAAGAACAAAAACTGATCTTTCAAATTGGCACTCTTAATCCCCACAGTATCAACGAGCGCTTTTCATTCAATTAATTTATTCCTGTTTTTCAAGTTACCATGTTACCACCAATAGCGTAGCTCCATTTTCTGTATATAAACCATACACAACCCATAATTCCTCGATTCGCTCCGACGAAGGGCTAACGCTTGAAACGTCAGCTAATCGAATCCCTGTACGGTGGTCAATTTACATTATCAACTCCGTTGATAAACCAAATTTTCGTGTTGCACTCCCCCACCGACGCAGCACCACAGTTTCTTTAGAAACTAATCCCCTTTTTACAAATTTAGAGAGACTTGGGTCCATACCCTACCACGGAAGGCATCTTCATCTATACCCCCCCCCCCCTTGCTATCAGAAATTCCAAAATGCTCAAGCCCCCCTTACCATTGGAATTCCAAACTGCTCTAGCCCCACCCACCATGCCTTCGGATTTCCATAAGTTTTCAAACTCCCCTCAGGAATTTCTGCTTTTGCCTTGCAGCTGTTTTGAAAAGCCCTGTCTAATTTCCAAACACCTTACAGGGAAATTCATCCCTTCACTCCCTCCAAAAAAAACTTGTGTCAATATTTTCAGCCCAGTGAATGATCAGTGCAAATTAAGAACTGATCGAGCAAGCTCTTTGACTTCCTTTATTAATCTGCCAAACTCCATGACATGTGAAAGTATGTAGAAGCCAAATCCTATATACAAGGGGAAAAACACTAAAAATAGCTCCAATACACTTCCAACTTCTTCGACGTAAGCTTTGACCGCCAGTCTTAGGCTTTTTGCTGTTTTGAGGTTGTATAATTAACGTGCACATATACTTTATTTCTGTTTGGAACCATCACACACGTGTTAACAAGCAGTAAGGATCACTTTTTAGAGAGTAACTGTTTATGTGCAATAACTCTTAGCTTGGCATTTGGTGACAAATGAAAGCTATAAAATTCAAATTTGAGACAGCCTTAATTACGCTTTGCAACTCCACCAAATACAGGAATATATTTTTGCCCATCCAATGGCGTCAATTTATAAAGCCATAGTGCCCTCTTGAGTTCGAATTTTTTTAAGTTTTTTAAGTTGGTTTTTCCTGACAAAAGAAGTAAAACTTTATGTTACGGGTGCTGATTTAAAAAAAATTCTTACTAGTAAAAATTAATGATGATAAGGCCGAATTTCTTGTTATCGGATCTAGACAGCAACTGTTGAAAATTAATCCTTGTACAGTCCATGTTAGCAAAACAGACATTAAGCCCATGTCTGAAGTGCGCAATATTGGCTCCTGGTTTGACTCCAAGTCTTGTAGCACGGCATTTTTCTGGCTCCACAATATTAAGCAAATAAGTAAATTTTTAGCAAGAGATAAATTAGAGATGGTTCTGCATGCTTTCGTCAAGAGCAGAATAGACTATTGTAATGGACTTTTTTATGGACTTCCAGATTGTGAGATAACAAAACTGCAGAGAGTTCAGAATGCAGCAGCTAGGTTACTTACATTGTACTTCGAGCCGCAAATATGACCATATTACGCCTGTTTTAAAAGAATTACACTGGTTTGCCAGTTAGATATACAATACATTTTAAAATTTTACTTTTAACTTTTAAAGCACTGAATGGTAGGGCACCAGCTTATATTAGCAATTTAATTAATAAAAGAAAGCACGATGCTCTAATTCAGGCACTATTTTATTACATCCTGCAGGGAAAATGAAAAAATCTTTTGGTGACAGATCTTTCAGTGTAGCCGTGCCTACACTTGTGGAATGCGCTCCCAGCAAGCCGGCGCAATATTGACTCTATTTCAACTTTTAAATCTTGTCTTCAAACATATCTTTTTAAGTTAGCTTTTAGCCTTTAGCGCTTAAATAATTTTATTATTGTTAAATTAGTTTATGTAAATGCTTAGCATTTTAGTTTAATTTGAAATGTTTCGACTTGTTGATCAAGTTTGAAATGCTTAGTATATTTTAATAAATGCGCTTTTGATCAATGTTAAAAAGCGCAATATAAATTAATAAATTAATATTATTATTATAGTATGAAGTGCTTGTTAATATATGGAATTTTCTCGCTTGAGAAGTTAATTGAAACGAAAAGACTTTGGTATAGCATTTCAAGTTTGCCCACTGAATACATTTTGAGGTCAAAACCTTTTGTGTGATAATCGATCAGCACATACACAACAAAATAAACCATGCAATATATCTTTCATTTTTCACAGTGAGAGACTGGCTAGAGTTTTCTCTGCAATGCTTTCAAAATGCTTGCAAAGCTGATGAGAGGACAAAATGAGTGGAAGAAAACTGTGCTTTATAAATTTATCTATATGTAGGTGGTTAGAAACGAAGAGTTTCTAAATTATCAATCTAACATGCAGTATATTAACATTGGCCACTCTGGTGCTTTGTTTGCCTTTCTTCTCCATGTCTAAGTGTACGATGACAACCCCCCACTACCCTCAGAATTTCTGAGATGCTTCCATGGTAGGGTATGGATATTTTCTGGAATCACCCATTATTAGGCCAAATCCCAATAATTATTATACATATTTTCAGTAGGAAGTTCTTAAAATGACCAACAAAAAAGTCATGGCCCTCTGGCTTTACACTCTATAGATAACAAGCTTTGACTGAAGTGTAGGGAATGCATGGATTTATTCTCATTAACGTCTGCGTTGCAAGTGGAGGTTGGGTGCTCAGGGACCTGGGGGCTCGTACCGCCGACCCAAACCCAGGTCGGTAGAACACCCCATAAGCCTGCTATACCCGCAACCCAGCTACGAGCCCCGTCCGCCACACTAAGCCCCAAACCAAGCACCTGTCACACTGAACTTGGAGTTCATTGGAAGAAACAATACATAAATAAATAAACAAATAAACAAATAAATAAATAATAATTATAATATAACATTATAATAATAAGAAGAAAAAAACTAAAGGGAGAAGGGAGGGGAAATACTCAAAACACACGAGCTGCAACCCGTACGCAGAGCAAGTAAAAACTACAAGCACGCAGAAAAGGTACACGCATAAAATAAACAGAACTGCCACTGACCACTGGACTGCCTGAAGATGTCAGACATAAGCCAGAAAGGCTACAAGCAAACGCAAATGCCACGCCAATAACTGAGCAAAAACTTGCTCCTAGTCGTTAACTAGGTTAAATTGCATTTAACCCCATTAACTGGTTAACAAGGAAAAAGGATACACACCTGATTCCAAACAAGGTTCAAAACTCCATCACAGTGAATGTGACTAAGGGATTTTTCTTCAGAGAATTCTTGAATCAACTCCTATGAATACACATACAATGCTAATGTTTAATGCCTGTTTGTTTCTAAGACTATGTTTTGAAATAATCAGTTTACAATCCCTACAAGCACATGGCAGATAGGCTTAAGATATTGACATCTTAAAGTTCTTCTATTTTCTGTTTAAATGCGTAAACATGGATTTTTGAATTTAGAATTCAACACTGTAAATTGTCAATCAATTGAGAAATTAAGCGTTTATCATCATCATCATCATCATCATCAGGATCGTTGAATCATTATTATCACGAGATCATGATTATATATTATATTAACAATAACACTATTCAAATTATGATTTATTTAGAACACTTATTTATTAGGACACTATTATTAGAACACTATTATTAGAACACTATTAGAACACTTTTTAGAACACTTATTAGATCACTATTATTTATTTAGAACGCTATTGTTCTAACTACATTACTTACATTCAAATTCTCCTCCATTTGTGTGATAGCCTGCCAATTGAATAATAATTAAATAAAATCAGTACAAATAATTATACATATAGCAACACTTGAATTTATTAATTCTTGATCTTACCATAAAAGCTCTATTAAGCCACCGGGGGGCTTATTTAATTTCACTGGTCTCATTAACAGGGGGCTGAATAGAGAAGGGGGGGGGGCTTATTTAATTTCACTGGTCTCATTAACAGGGGGCTGAATAGAGAAGGGGGGGGGCTTATTTCTAATCTTAAACACCCTGTTTTCGTCTCACAACAGTTTTGGTAAAAAACTCAAACAACTATAGTGCAATTTTATTCTCTAACAGAGCAAGCCAACAGTATTATGAGTTTGAGTGTATATTTGCTTAAAAACAAACCAATTGGACCACATCAAGGTGATTTTGCAAGAGGAAATATGGGGGACTAATTAAAAAACTTCATGTCCCAAAAAGGGGGGGGGGCTTATTAGAGAGGGGGGGGGCTTATTACAAAACCGACTTCCAAACAGGAGGATTAATAGAGACGGAAGGCTTAATAATAGTAGCCTGTGTACATCAGCCTCCTCCCCTCAAATAAATCGGGGAGAGAGATGTCTGTGTAACACCGACGCTAATCGTGTTCCAGACCACGGGTGGTTTCCCCGGAATGTTGGGGAAAATTTCTGATTGGGTTGTTATGTTAATGCCATGACGTAAGTAATTTCCTGTGTTGCAGTTGGTAAATTGCTCCACGGGTTGCCAGGAAATCCCAAAAAAATGCTGCCATTTGGGACTCCTGGCCATGGGTTCAATTTATTTACAAGGACTCAATTAAGGTGGTCAGGAAATGAAAAGAAAATGAGGGAATTCTGTTTATTCACAACACAAGTAAATTATTTTTGACTGGCATGGTTGTGAACATGTAACACAGTAGCTGAAACTTCGAACATGAAACCATCTGAATATAGTTTTAATAAATTAGTTATTATTAAACTCCTTTCAGTTGTAGTCAGGTTAAACTTGGAATACCCAGATTACTTACACAAAGACACCATCCTATACTTAAGGCAGAGAAAGTGCAAGTTATAATTATTCACATCTTTTCAAGATTACTCAGACTCTTGCCTGTCAAAACTTGCAAAGTAGTTGGTTTTTATTGCCCCATTTTAAGATGTAAGCAGTTAAAGATGAACTATCATTGGTAACAGCACTTGATGCTCAGACCAACAATGAGATGGCTCTCATCCCAGGTTTCACTGCTGGGTGTGATTACGTTTACCTTACTGACCTCAGGCTTCTTGACCTCTGTCTTGGCTTGGGTGACCTGCGACCTCCACTATCATCATCATGATCACTATCAGCACTACAAGGAATGCAAACAACTTATTGAAGAACTATAATACTCCAACTCTGAAAAGGGCCTGTAGTTGATTCTTGTCTTGTTAATTGATATCCAGTTTCATAATCATACTCTGGGGAAAACTGGGCTATTAGGTTTCTTGCTATGAATGATCTGTTTTACATGCAAGTCAAAAGCCATTATTAAAATTTTATGTTAAGAGTTAATAAGGGCATACATTGCACTAAAACAACACAGAAACAAACAACCACTGAGGTGGAACCAGAGATAACAATTTTCCAGGCCACAGGTAAAATGAGTTCATTATAACAGGGATTCACCAAAGAAACCCTGTTAAATGAATTTGTGGGAAAACAACAAAAACCTCATTATATTTTAAGTTGATATGAAGATTTTCAGAAGTAGTCTGATGAGTATTTCAGAATCTGTCTAAATTGCATGTATCTTTTAAATGTCTTTTAGGTTTATTTTTACTTTTCTTACCCTTATTATCATATTATTATTTAGTGTAATTCTTTAGGAGATCTGCCTCGTATGGAGTCTCAGACGTTTTTGTCGATCATCCTTACATGGCACTCTGCTTTCATTCCTATTTCTTTGTAGTTTTAGGTGCTGCCACTTTTCTTAACCTTATTATCATATTATTATTTAGTGTATCTTTAGGAGATCTGGAGTCTCAGTGCTTTAACGTTCAACAGATAGTAATAACTGCTTGATTACCAGATGGTACAATCAAGCAGTTATGATCTGGTATTGAATCATCAAATAACAATCATACTATGCTGTATTTGTCTGCTTCCACTTGCATAGCCAGATTTTAGTTCCATGGTAACATTTATTTGTAACATGTACATGTATATTAGGGTAAAATTGAAGTTCAGGCTTCTGGGATGTGTTAATGCTATGACAGACAATTTGTTATGATGGGATTCAGTTCAACATATTTTACTGTACATAAATTTGGCCAGGCTGATGATTACTTTTTGCCATAACAGAGACTCTGTATAATGGGCTAAATTGTTATATCGGTGGTTCGCTAAGTACTGTATGGAATAATTACCTGAAATGTACTCCATAGTTATACTCATCATTGTAAGGTAATCCGATCTTTAAGTGTAAAAAAAGAGAGAGAGAGAGAGAGAGAGAGAGAGAGAGAGAGAGAGAGAGAGAGAAAGAGAGATAGTTGGTTACTGATCTGTACTCCACATGGATTACCATTGACTAAACTTAAAAATAATTTATAACAGCACAGGCAGACCACCCTATGAGTGTGTTGACGTGTGAAAACTATGGAAATACAAAGCAATGTATGGCAGTTACGAATACTGTAAGACACTGAATAATATAATTTTGAACACATCTTGGTCTGGAAATCTCAATCAAATGTTAATACACTGAGGAGTAGTGTTTTTTGCCTTCCCGAGCCAGTAACAGCTCAAAACCACAACCAAACTCTGATTGGCCAATTTGAAACGACCTGCATACCTCGAATTCCTTTGATTTAGAGATTTGTCTGGATCCTATCCAGAAAGCCGAATTCACAGCTTTAGCAGTGAATTCCTCAGGAATTATGTATCTCAATTCAGTAAAAGAGCGTGCGTTTTAAACGGCCCGGGGAGGCAAAAAACACTACTCCTCAGTGTATTAACATTGATTTCACTTTTATATTGAGATTTCCAGACCAAGATGCATTAAAAATATTATTCAGTGTCTTATTCATAACCACCATACATTGCTTTGTATTTCCGTAGTTTTCACATGTCAACACACTCATAGGGTGGTCCGCCTGTGATAACAGCAACAATTTTTTTTTCTGTCACCAAACAAAGTTGTTTGCAACAGTACCAAACCTTACAAAGAACGGAAGCTGCAGGTGAACCCTTTAACCCCCAAGGGGTCTCCCTTTGACAAGTAAAATCGTCTGGCGTTAGACAGAGTAAAATCTTTAAGTCACTCATTGGGAGGAAAGGGTTAAGGGAGAGAGTTTTTTAACCCTTTTATCCCTAAGGGGTCTCCCATTTGACATGTAAAATCGTCTGGCATTGGACAGAGGAAAATCTATAAGTCACTCTTTGCGAGGAAAGGGTTAATGATTACCAACAAGAAATTTAGTTATAAAATAAATTTTTATTTGTCCACAACCTAAGTGAGGAACAACAGTTCATTAGAGAAGGTTTTATGGCCAGAAAACAAAGAGAAACAAAAAGTTCTGTAGTCTGCCTTTTTACTTCCCTGCTTGCACAAACGTAAAATGCCACCCCATTTATTTTGCTGTGAGATCAGTAATAACAGGACCCAAACCTGTGCACCAGAGTTTGGTTCTGTTACTGCTTGCACCAAATACAGTAACTAAAAACTATCTGTTGTGCAGTAATGACACATTTTTACCATCCCTTTGATTTGGGAACAACTTTTATTTATCTGTAGCTATTTTTAAGTTAGTAGTGAGTTACCTTTAGTATGATAAAAACAATAACTACATGTATTATTCATCAGTGAAAGCCACTTTGCAAACTGCATTAAATATTAGCATACAAGAAGATCATCTACTGACTTAGCAGTGACAAAAAAATTTATTATTATTAGGTAACCACCAGGAAACTGTTCATGACCTGTACAGTTTCTCTTGTGATGATGCCGAAGACTGAAACAAATACACTCATTAATAAACTGTTATTAAAATAAAGAAAACCAAAATTGAAAGCAACATCAATTATTAAAGGCATTTCATTTTAATAATAATATATGTATTACTTAATATAGCGCCATTTACAAATACAGATCAAAGGCGCTTTTATTACAATTTTCAAATCAAATTAACTAAATACATCAATCAAATCAAATGTTGGTTTTTGGGGAGAGGGGAAAACCGGAGTACCGGAGAAAAACCTCTCGGAGCAGAGTAGAGAACCACAAACTCAGCCCCTTATGACGCCGAGCCCGGGAATCGAACCTGGGCTACATGGTGGAAGGCGAGTGTTCTCACCACTACGCCAACCCTGCTCCCCAATTTGTTATATATACCTCACGACAGATGATGTTAAATAACCTTCCTACACATGTACTATGTTGTCTAGGTTAATCATATTTTTTCTTAACTGTCCCACAAGCCCCATGGTTTAATTAGGTTCCCTTACAAGTAATTGAAGGGCTGAGAGCATAAACTGCCTATGTGTAATTTTTGGCCGTTTTTTAGTTCGCTTGGATTTGTCCAAATTTTTGCATGGTGAACTGCATTTTGATTCAAAAACATTTGTCCCGTATTTTTTTTCACGATTTCTTTTTTCGTTTTCGAAAATAACGTATGCAAAAAAAACACCTAAAACTACACATAGGCAGTTTATGCTCCTTGGCCCTTCAATTCTAGCCTTAACTAATGATTTCCTGATTGCATTTTACTCTTACCTCAAACAGCAGCCTATCCAATGTCCCTGACAGGTCACAGAAGTACAAACTGGTCAGGGAGCACGCTGCTTCCACAATCTGTGCCAACATAAAGTAACGTATGTCATAGCAATTTAGCAAGCATCAAATATAGCTTGTCTATTACACTTTCTCTCACAAGCAACTTTGGTGGTTCATACTTCATATTTTGTACCTTGACTTTTGAATGTCCAAAAACTGGTTTCAAGATTAGGCTTAGGTCATACCCTAATTTAATGTTCCCAGAATTTCAAATGACAAAATAAGTGCAGAGCTACAATTCTGACAGGACAACCAGTTTGTATGCCAAGAACAAAAACTGATCTTTCAAATTGGCACTCTTAATCCCCACAGTATCAACGAGCGCTTTTCATTCAATTAATTAATTTATTCCTGTTTTCAAGTTACCATGTTCCACCAATAGCGTAGCTCCATTTTCTGTATATAAACCATACACAACCCATAATTCCTCGATTCGCTCCGACGAAGGGCTAACGCTCGAAACGTCAGCTAATCGAATCCCTGTACGGTGGTCAATTTACATTATCAACTCCGTTGATAAACCAAATTTCGTGTTGCACTCCCCCACCGACGCAGCACCACAGTTTCTTTAGAAACTAATCCCCTTTTTACAAATTTAGAGAGACTTGGGTCCATACCCTACCACGGAAGGCATCTTCATCTATACCCCACCCCCCACCCCCCTTGCTATCAGAAATTCCAAAATGCTCAAGCCCCCCTTACCCTTGGAATTCCAAACTGCTCTAGCCCCACCCACCATGCCTTCGGATTTCCATAAGTTTTCAAACTCCCCTCAGGAATTTCTGCTTTTGCCTTGCAGCTGTTTTGAAAAGCCATGTCTAATTTCCAAACACCTCACAGGGAAATTCATCCCTTCACTCCCTCCAAAAAAAACTTGTGTCAATATTTTCAGCCCAGTGAATGATCAGTGCAAATTAAGAACTGATCGAGCAAGCTCTTTGACTTCCTTTATTAATCTGCCAAACTCCATGACATGTGAAAGTATGTAGAAGCCAAATCCTATATACAAGGGGAAAAACACTAAAAATAGCTCCAATACACTTCCAACTTCTTCGACGTAAGCTTTGACCACCAGTCTTAGTGCTTTTTGCTGTTTTGAGGTTGTATAATTAACGTGCACATATACTTTATTTCTGTTTGGAACCATCACACACGTGTTAACAAGCAGTAAGGATCACTTTTTAGAGAGTAACTGTTTATGTGCAATAACTCTTAGCTTGGCATTTGGTGACAAATGAAAGCTATAAAATTCAAATTTGAGACAGCCTTAATTACGCTTTGCAACTCCACCAAATACAGGAATATATTTTTGCCCATCCAATGGCGTCAATTTATAAAGCCATAATGCCCTCTTGAGTTCGAATTATTTTTAAGTTTTCTTAAGTTGGTTTTTCCTGACATAAAGAAGTAAAACTTTATGTTATGGGTGCTGATTTAAAAAAAATTCTTACTAGTAAAAATTAATGATGATAAGGCCGAATTTCTTATTATCGGATCTAGACAGCAACTGTTGAAAATTAATCCTTGTACAGTCCATGTTAGCACAACAGACATTAACCCCATGTCTGAAGTGCGCAATATTGGCTCCTGGTTTGACTCCAAGTCTTGTAGCACGGCATTTTTCTGGCTCCACAATATTAAGCAAATAAGTAAATTTTTAGCAAGAGATAAATTAGAGACGGTTCTGCATGCTTTTGTCAAGAGCAGAATAGACTATTGTCATGGACTTTTTATGGACTTCCAGATTGTGAGATAACAAAACTGCAGAGAGTACAGAATGCAGCAGCTAGGTTACTTACATTGTACTTCGAGCCGCAAATATGACCATATTACGCCTGTTTTAAAAGAATTACACCGTTTGCCAGTTAGATATACAATACATTTTAAAATTTTACTTTTAACTTTTAAAGCACTGAATGGTAGGGCACCAGCTTATATTAGCAATTTAATTAATAAAAGAAAGCACGATGCTCTAATTCAGGCACCATTTTATTACATCCTGCAGGGAAAATGAAAAAATCTTTTGGTGACAGATCTTTCAGTGTAGCCGTGCCTACACTTGTGGAATGTGCTCCCAGCAAGCCGGCGCAATATTGCCTCTATTTCAACTTTTAAATCTTGTCTTAAAATATATCTTTTTAAGTTAGCTTTTAGCCTTTAGCGCTTAAATAATTTTATTATTGTTAAATTAGTTTATGTAAATGCTTAGTATATTTTAATATTGTAATGCGCTTTTGATCATTGAATGTTAAAAAGCGCAATATAAATTAACAAATTAATATTATTATTATATAGTAGTATGAAGTGCTTGTTAATATATGGAATTTTCTCGCTTGAGAAGTTAATTGAAACGAAAAGACTTTGGTATAGCATTTCAAGTTTGCCCACTGAATACATTTTGAGGTCAAAACCTTTTGTGTGATAATCGATCAGCACATACACAACAAAATAAACCATGCAATATATCTTTCATTTTTCACAGTGAGAGACTGGCTAGAGTTTTCTCTTGCAATGCTTTCAAAATGCTTGCAAAGCTGATGAGAGGACAAAATGAGTGGAAGAAAACTGTGCTTTATAAATTTATCTATATGTAGGTGGTTAGAAACGAAGAGTTTCTAAATTATCAATCTAACATGCAGTATATTAACATTGGCCACTCTGGTGCTTTGTTTGCCTTTCTTCTCCATGTCTAAGTGTACGATGACAACCCCCCACTACCCCTCAGAATTTCTGAGATGCCTTCCATGGTAGGGTATGGATATTTTCTGGAATCACCCATTTTTAGGCCAAATCCCAATAATTATTATACATATTTTCAGTAGGAAGTTCTTAAAATGACCAACAAAAAAGTCATGGCCCTCTGGCTTTACACTCTATAGATAACAAGCTTTTGACTGAAGTGTAGGGAATGCATGGATTTATTCTCATTAACGTCTGCGTTGCAAGTGGAGGTTGGGTGCTCAGGGACCTGGGGCTCGTACCGCCGACCCAAACCCAGGTCGGTAGAACACCCCATAAGCCTGCTATACCCGCAACCCAGCTACGAGCCCCGTCCACCACACTAAGCCCCAAACCAAGCACCTGTCACACTGAACTTGGAGTTCATTGGAAGAAACAATACATAAATAAATAAAACAAATAAATAAATAAATAAATAATAATTATAATATAACAATTATAATAATAAGAAGAAAAAAACTAAAGGGAGGGAAGGGAGGGGAAATACTCAAAAACACACGAGCTGCAACACCCCGTACGCAGAGCAAGTAAAAACTACAAGCACGCAGAAAAGGTACACGCATAAAATAAACAGAACTGCCACTGACCACTGGACTGCCTGAAGACGTCAGACATAAGCCAGAAAGGCTACAAGCAAACGCAAATGCCACGCCAATAACTGAGCAAAAACTTGCTCCTAGTCGTTAACTAGGTTAAATTGCATTTAACCCCATTAACTGGTTAACAAGGAAAAAAGGATACACACCTGATTCCAAACAAGGTTCAAAACTCCATCACAGTGAATGTGACTAAGGGATTTTTCTTCAGAGAATTCTTGAATCAACTCCTATGAATACACAAACAATGCTAATGTTTAATGCCTGTTTGTTTCTAAGACTATGTTTTGAAATAATCAGTTTACAATCCCTACAAGCACATGGCTGATAGTCTCAGATAGGCTTAAGATATTGACATCTTAAAGTTCTTCTATTTTCTGTTTAAATGCGTAAACATGGATTTTTGAATTTAGAATTCAACACTGTAAATTGTCAATCAATTGAGAAATTAAGCGTTTATCATCATCATCATCATCATCATCAGGATCGTTGAATCATTATTATCACGAGATCATGATTATATATTATATTAACAATAACACTATTCAAATTATGATTTATTTAGAACACTTATTTATTAGGACACTATTATTAGAACACTATTATTAGAACACTATTAGAACACTTTTTAGAACACTTATTAGATCACTATTATTTATTTAGAACGCTATTGTTCTAACTACATTACTTACATTCAAATTCTCCTCCATTTGTGTGATAGCCTGCCAATTGAATAATAATTAAATAAAATCAGTACAAATAATTATACATATAGCAACACTTGAATTTATTAATTCTTGATCTTACCATAAAAGCTCTATTAAGCCACCGGGGGGCTTATTTAATTTCACTGGTCTCATTAACAGGGGGCTGAATAGAGAAGGGGGGGGCTTATTTCTAATCTTAAACACCCTGTTTTCGTCTCACAACAGTTTTGGTAAAAAACTCAAACAACTATAGTGCAATTTTATTCTCTAACAGAGCAAGCCAACAGTATTATGAGTTTGAGTGTATATTTGCTTAAAAACAAACCAATTGGACCACATCAAGGTGATTTTGCAAGAGGAAATATGGGGGACTAATTAAAAAACTTCATGTCCCAAAAAGGGGGAGGGGGCTTATTAGAGAGGGGGGGGCTTATTACAAAACCGACTTCCAAACAGGAGGATTAATAGAGACGGAAGGCTTAATAATAGTAGCCTGTGTACATCAGCCTCCTCCCCTCAAATAAATCGGGGAGAGAGATGTCTGTGTAACACCGACGCTAATCGTGTTCCAGACCACGGGTGGTTTCCCTGGAATGTTGGGGAAAATTTCTGATTGGTTGTTATGTTAATGCCATGACGTAAGTAATTTCCTGTGTTGCAGTTGGTAAATTGCTCCACGGGTTGCCAGGAAATCCCAAAAAAATGCTGCCATTTGGGACTCCTGGCCATGGGTTCAATTTATTTACAAGGACTCAATTAAGGTGGTCAGGAAATGAAAAGAAAATGAGGGAATTCTGTTTATTCACAACACAAGTAAATTATTTTTGACTGGCATGGTTGTGAACATGTAACACAGTAGCTGAAACTTCGAACATGAAACCATCTGAATATAGTTTTAATAAATTAGTTATTATTAAACTCCTTTCAGTTGTAGTCAGGTTAAACTTGGAATACCCAGATTACTTACACAAAGACACCATCCTATACTTAAGGCAGAGAAAGTGCAAGTTATAATTATTCACATCTTTTCAAGATTACCCAGACTCTTGCCTGTCAAAACTTGCAAAGTAGTTGGTTTTTATTGCCCCATTTTAAGATGTAAGCAGTTAAAGATGAACTATCAGTGGTAACAGCACTTGATGCTCAGACCAACAATGAGATGGCTCTCATCCCAGGTTTCACTGCTGGGTGTGATTACGTTTACCTTACTGACCTCAGGCTTCTTGACCTCTGTCTTGGCTTGGGTGACCTGCGACCTCCACTATCATCATCATGATCACTATCAGCACTACAAGGAATGCAAACAAACATTTACTTATTGAAGAGCTATAATACTCCAACTCTGAAAAGGGCCTGTAGTTGATTCTTGTCTTGTTAATTGATATCCAGTTTCATAATCATACTCTGGGGAAAACTGGGCTATTAGGTTTCTTGCTATGAATGATCTGTTTACATGCAAGTCAAAAGCCTATGAGAGTAATTAGCATTGCTATCAGTACAAAGTAATCAAACACGTACATTAATAATAAAAATTTTACATGCGAATACAATAAGATAATAAGGGCATACATTGCACTAAAACAACACAGAAACAAACAACCACTGAGGTGGAACCAGAGATAACAATTTTCCAGGCCACAGGTAAAATGAGTTCATTATAACAGGGATTCACTACCAAAGAAACCCTGTTAAATGAATTTGTGGGAAAACAACAAAAACCTCATTATATTTTAAGTTGATATGAAGATTTTCAGAAGTAGTCTGATGAGTATTTCAGAATCTGTCTAAATTGCATGTATCTTTTAAATGTCTTTTAGGTTTATTTTTACTTTTCTTACCCTTATTATCATATTATTATTTAGTGTAATTCTTTAGGAGATCTGCCTCGTATGGAGTCTCAGACGTTTTTGTCGATCATCCTTACATGGCACTCTGCTTTCATTCCTATTTCTTTGTAGTTTTAGGTGCTGCCACTTTTCTTAACCTTATTATCATATATTATTATTTAGTGTATCTTTAGGAGATCTGGAGTCTCAGTGCTTTAACGTTCAACAGATAGTAATAACTGCTTGATTACCAGATGGTACAATCAAGCAGTTATGATCTGGTATTGAATCATCAAATAACAATCATACTATGCTGTATTTGTCTGCTTCCACTTGCATAGCCAGATTTTAGTTCCATGGTAACATTTATTTGTAACATGTACATGTATATTAGGGTAAAATTGAAGTTCAGGCTTCTGGGATGTGTTAATGCTATGACAGACAATTTGTTATGATGGGATTCAGTTCAACATATTTTACTGTACATAAATTTGGCCAGGCTGATGATTACTTTTTGCCATAACAGAGACTCTGTATAATGGGCTAAATTGTTATATCGGTGGTTCGCTAAGTACTGTATGGAATAATTACCTGAAATGTACTCCATAGTTATACTCATCATTGTAAGGTAATCCGATCTTTAAGTGTAAAAAAAAAAGAGAGAGAGAGAGAGAGAGAAAAGAGAGATAGTTGGTTACTGATCTGTACTCCACATGGATTACCATTGACTAAACTTAAAAATAATTTATAACAGCACAGGCAGACCACCCTATGAGTGTGTTGACGTGTGAAAACTATGGAAATACAAAGCAATGTATGGCAGTTACGAATACTGTAAGACACTGAATAATATAATTTTGAACACATCTTGGTCTGGAAATCTCAATCAAATGTTAATACACTGAGGAGTAGTGTTTTTTGCCTTCCCGAGCCAGTAACAGCTCAAAACCACAACCAAACTCTGATTGGCCAATTTGAAACGACCTGCATACCTCGAATTCCTTTGATTTAGAGATTTGTCTGGATCCTATCCAGAAAGCCGAATTCACAGCTTTAGCAGTGAATTCCTCAGGAATTATGTATCTCAATTCAGTAAAAGAGCGTGCGTTTTAAACGGCCCGGGGAGGCAAAAAACACTACTCCTCAGTGTATTAACATTGATTTCACTTTTATATTGAGATTTCCAGACCAAGATGCATTAAAAATATTATTCAGTGTCTTATTCATAACCACCATACATTGCTTTGTATTTCCGTAGTTTTCACATGTCAACACACTCATAGGGTGGTCCGCCTGTGATAACAGCAACAATTTTTTTTTCTGTCACCAAACAAAGTTGTTTGCAACAGTACCAAACCTTACAAAGAACGGAAGCTGCAGGTGAACCCTTTAACCCCCAAGGGGTCTCCCTTTGACAAGTAAAATCGTCTGGCGTTAGACAGAGTAAAATCTTTAAGTCACTCATTGGGAGGAAAGGGTTAAGGGAGAGAGTTTTTTAACCCTTTTATCCCTAAGGGGTCTCCCTTTGACATGTAAAATCGTCTGGCATTGGACAGAGGAAAATCTATAAGTCACTCTTTGCGAGGAAAGGGTTAATGATTACCAACAAGAAATTTAGTTATAAAATAAATTTTTATTTGTCCACAACCTAAGTGAGGAGCAACAGTTCATTAGAGAAGGTTTTATGGCCAGAAAACAAAGAGAAACAAAAAGTTCTGTAGTCTGCCTTTTTACTTCCCTGCTTGCACAAACGTAAAATGCCACCCCATTTATTTTGCTGTGAGATCAGTAATAACAGGACCCAAACCTGTGCACCAGAGTTTGGTTCTGTTACTGCTTGCACCAAATACAGTAACTAAAAACTATCTGTTGTGCAGTAATGACACATTTTTACCATCCCTTTGATTTTGGAACAACATTTTATTTATCTGTAGCTACTTTTAAGTTAGTAGTGAGTTACCTTTTAGTATGATAAAAACAATAAACTATTATTCATCAGTGAAAGCCACTTTGCAAACTGCATTAAATATTAGCATACAAGAAGATCATCTACTGACTTAGCAGTGACACAAAAAATTTATTATTAATTAGGTAACCACCAGGAAAACTGTTCATACCTGGTACAGTTTCTCTTGTGATGATGCCGAAGACTGAAACAAATACACTCATTAATAACTGTTATTAAAATAAAGAAAACCAAAATTGAAAGCAACATCAATTATTAAAGGCATTTCATTTAATAATAATAATAATTTATTACTTATATAGCGCCATTTACAAATACAGATCAATGGCGCTTTTAATTACAATTTTCAAATCAAATTAACTCTAAATACATCAAATCAAATCAAATGTTGGTTTTTGGGGAGAGGGGAAAACCGGAGTACCCGGAGAAAAACCTCTCGGAGCAGAGTAGAGAACCAACAAACTCAGCCCACTTATGACGCCGAGCCGGGAATCGAACCTGGGCTACATTGGTGGAAGGCGAGTGTTCTCACCACTACGCCAACCCTGCTCCCCAATTTGTTATAATACCTCACGACAGATGATGTTAAATAACCTTCCTACACATGTACTATGTTGTCTAGGTTTAATCATATTTTATTTCTTAACTGTCCCACAAGCCCCATGGTTTTAATTAGGTTCCCTTACAAGTAATTTATCAATCGTTGTAAGTTCATTGTGTGTGGCAAATAAATAAATACTACAGCTAAAGACAAAATTGCTGAAAAACTTTTGAACCCTTTCCCACTATCTCCCATTGTTGAGTCACAGGATATGGTAAAAGAATTGCGAGAAACAACACTGACAGGAGATAGGGAGCTGCCAAAAGTACAAAGAAGCCTTTTGGTGTGCTGTCTCTTGAAAGTAATTTTGTTGTCGACTGTGTTGGTGGAATTTTAAGTATTTGGGAGAGGTGATGATTGGCACAAGTTGTGCACGATTTTCTTGAAGATCACATAGACGTAAATATTCGTTGTAATTTGTGATGTTGGGAGAAGTGCGAAGTTTCAGGGCGTACAGAGTAGGTCAATGTCTATTGGTATGACTTATTTTTGGCCACGATGAGTAATATACCGGTAAGCAGCATTCTATGGCCCCTTCTTTTTCTTAGCAATAACGAACAGTTTCATCTCGAAATACACAAGAGTTTGCTTCTCTTGTGGTGTAAAAGTTAATCCTTTACAAGAAAATACAATGTGAGTAATATACTTTTGAAGTTGGTAAAGTTGTATAGCTGTATACTGGAAACACATTTAAAGCCGTGGCCATATGCTAAAATTGCTACTCACTCGCAGAGAAATGGCAGTTTTATTTTACGGTTAATGCAAAAATGGTTTGGGAATTCGAATACATGTAGCAAATTGACTTAGCTTTCAAAAGATATAAAAATTATTGTAAAGCAAAATACAAATATTTGTGCACACAACAAATTTCACTGAAAAAAATTGTAATAAGCTGTTTGCCATTTAGCTAAGCATAAAGGTAAACAAGTTACAAATAGCTAATTTGTAACAAATTGTTTTATTACACTATAACAAGTAAAAAATGATTGTCTATCTGTCCAAAGCATATTCAGCAGTAAACAAATTAATTTTGAAGATTTTTAATATTATTTGCGTGTTTTGTGCGGTTTTTAGTGACCACTCACTTGAATTATTACAAAATTCTCTGGCTAACGTAACTGATGAGCAAGTGGCCCAATCAAATAAGGTACAAACTATGGGCATTGAGATCTGAGGGTCGTGCGTTCAAGTCCCGTCACCGGTGATAAAAAATTTATTTATTTACTTGTCATTGTTTTTTCCTCTGACCGAGCAGGGTACGAGACGACTGACCGTCACACAACCAGAAAAAAAGGGTAACACAAGAAGTGGGTTGTCGCCATAGTGACAGCTTCTTAATAACATCTTCACTCCCGTGAGAAATCGTCTAACAGGTGATGTCAGGCACAAATTTATTAGAGTCAAACTTGGCCCAAAAAGAGCTGAATTCATGTACTCTGACAGGTGCAGGATGCAAACTCCAGGGTGTGGGACCCATCCTCTTGTCTCTGTGTGAGCCCCTGGAATCACTACTGTCTGTTTCTAGATGGATCACTAGCAATGTTATTTAATTTGTTTTGAGGGATAGGTCCTGAAGTGAGCATTGCTCTACCCTTGTAACACTTTTATTGACATATAGATTTAACCTCAAGTCAATACCTACCTCCTAACATTTGAAAAGGCAAAATGTGCTCCTGCTGAGGTAGCGTTTGATGAGGTGTAAAAACCAGGACTCTCATCTGGGCTGTCAGTACCTGGGGAAAACACAGTGTCAATATATTTACACTAAAAAATCTCAGAATCATGTTTAATCCTTTAAGGTTATGTCCTTGAAATAAAACTTGGTACACAACATTTAAAGTGTATCATCTCAAAATGTGAATTATTGCACCATGGTGGTGGTAATCTCATGCAATTGATGCATGGAATCACCTTCAGATCCAGAGTAAAATGTTAAAGAATCCTTCAAGATTTTATAGATCCTGTGTGAGAATTCTAACAGAGTAGAGCCTTATAATCTTCACCCACAGTACCGCCAGAAAGTATTGACCCATCAGGACGAGGCAATAAGGAAAACTGAGGTACAACTTGCTGTGGGAAATTTGCCACAGGAGAAAAGACGAGGCATGCCGTGGGAAAGAACAATAACGATTAATTGCAGTTGTCAAAAAAGTGAAAGGACTTTTAATTTCTAAGGGTGCAAAGGTTCAAGGAGAAACAAAATAACACTGTGGACAATTTGCATCGGCTGTTGCATTAATGGACTTGTAATTTTTGAGCCAGCCTCTATACAATGTAAAATCAAAGGATTTTCAAATATTATAAACTAAGTAACTTACAGCTGTTTAATCCAACACTAAAAGAAGCGCTTGTTGTCTGAACTGTCACGCTGACAATGTTATGCAGCCAAAACAAATTTGCTGCCGATCAAACAGGTTCAGAATTCAGGTTGATCAAGGTCATCAGTTTCAAAAGTTTGTTTGTCTGGGATTGAAAACAGCTTTCGATCATTATTAGGTTGGTCTCTTTTGTTATATATCGAAAAGGCGAAAAGCCTAGGCCGGCCTGGGCCAGCCTGGGCCAGCCCAGGCCGGCCTAGGCTGAGTTTAGGCTGGCCAGGACCGGACTTGGCCAGCCTTGGCTGGCCTGGTCCAGTAATGAATGAAACTATGTTTGGCCCAGCCAGGCCTTGGCTGGCCCAGGCTGGCCCAGGCCAGTCAAACTTGGGTCTATAGAGAATTCTGCTGGCCTGGGCCAGCCCTGCCTTTACTTTGCCAGCTGATACTACTAGTCTTGTCCAGCGAGCTTTCACTGGCCTCAGCTGGCCCAGACCAGCCTAAGTCAGTACATGCTGGATGTTAACTGAGGGGGAAGCCTGTTCCAGGTGTTCAGATTGTGGTGAGCAGCAAAGGTATATTGCGATAATGAAAAATGTTACAGCGAGTGGGAAAGACAAGGACAGACTGAGGAGAAGGGGTCTCTGCAATTTCTTCACAATCTTTTATCCTTATTAGTAACTAGGAAGATATTGTCTACATGGTGTGTTTTTCTCTTTCGTGTCAATCAGGTAAATGCTAATATTCTGAGAACAAAGAGTTTCCCACAGTAAAAGCATGCACATAATCATACCTGTGTGTAAACATCTGCTGGAGAAGCATTTGACGTCTGAAGTTAACCTCAAGTTTCCGTTCCAAAGTGTTAACTACTGAATGCTTGATTTGTTCAGATTGAAATTTGTTCTACTTAATCAAGTCTTCATAAAACGTTGACAGGGTGCCTTTGTTTGTTTCCCTTTCAGGCAAGGATGGTAGAAAAATACATATACTTACTTAGCTATATGATTAGCTAGGCAAGCCACAAGGTATACAAAAATTAAATACAACTTATACAAGTTATAAAAGAATGTTGAGGACGGTCATTTAAAATACTTTAGGGACAAGAAATAAACTGGTTTTGTGGATATTAGAGCATTTATTTGCACTGTAACCTTTTTGCATTGTGCAACTCACATAAAACACTTACTAAATGTTCGTAGCACTTCGAGCAGACTTAATAATTCATCCACTACTTCAATTCCACTGGCAAACAAGAAACTTATACACAGTTTGTTGGCTGATCTTGTTGTACATTGTAAATGGTAACTCCTTAAAAAGTTCCTCTATACACCATTTTATTTGCAAAGACGCAAGTTTGGTGAAGTGACAGAGTGAAGAAGCAACAAGTGAAGTGATTTTTGCTCATTTTCGGATTTGACTGTTGAAGTAGTTTTCTTTCACTTGGACCACTTTAAGTTGTTAAAACCAGACACAAAAATGTTTCCTATTGCCTCTGAGTACTTGAAACCATGTGTTTCTTCAGGGACCCTCTTGTTTTCCTAATAAATCCATCACAAGATCGCAATTGAACACTACAGTCCGCCATGTTGAATTTGAACAAGGTAGTTCCCAGGAAGGCTGTGAGGTCATTAACGCATGCGCAACTCGACTTGAACGCACATGGCTTGGGTAGACAATGGGAAAGTGTGATTTTATCTACTACCGCGTGGGGTTGAACAGATAATTATAGAGGAGGTGTATGGACTTGGCTGCGTCATACTGCTAAAAAGTTCGATTCCCCAGGATTTTACGACTAAAACACATCAGTTGAGGCGAAGAAAACAGACAGGCATATAGTTCATAAGCCACAAAATGTCCCACGCTGTCTGGAGAGAAAGGTTAGATCTTGAAATGCATTGTTTGGACCACAGATTTCTCAACTCATCATCGCTCGTCAGAAGTTCGAACTTTTCATGTCCAATTCTTTACAGGTGTATCTTCTTTTTTGTATCTTTGCCTTATAGTTCTTTAGTTCTGAAGTGCTAAAGTTCTAGAATTGAGATGATATGATAAGCATACGGTCATTTGCATGCGTTTGATTTGAAGGTCGACTAGAAGTCAGAATTCCTGAATCGTTTGTTCATCACTGTACACTTGAAGGAATCGTTTGATCTCTTTGAATCAGATCTTTCGATTGCAACAAGTTTCTGTCAAAGAAGTTAAATTATTAACTGATCATTTGAGCATCACTGACATTAATAATAGACTTTGCGTTGAATTTATTCGAAAAAGTACAGTCAATACAAAGAGTGTTCCTTTAAATAAAAACACTGAGAGTCCTTGAATTTCTGGTCAGCACTTTAAGATTGATTCAAATCTAGTGACCTTGTTAGAAGCACTTTAGAAATAAAAAGTACAACTGTTGTGACTGAAGTTAAATGTGTGTTTTCATTTCTAACCCAAGGGTTTTGGCCAGTAACTGTCCCTAGTTCACTGAGATTGCTCCAGGAAGGGCAGCCCCCCAAACAGCTGAAGGTCAAAATGGTCAGTGGCCAGCCTCAGCCAGGCCCGGCCAGCCTGGGCTGGCCAGATATCAAGCCAGTTTTTGAGTGATGAGGGCTGGCCTGGGCCGGCCCAGGCCAGTCATTTTTTTGGCGTTAGCATTTTTGAACAATGTTAATTTCGGGCCGGCCTGGGCTGGCCAGATTGGGCCGGACTTGGCCGGCCCGAGCTGGCCAGGCCTCTTTTTTGCACGGGTTGTAGTTTCTGTGTAAAAATTTTCACTTTCATTGGATAACAACTGGCTGCGTCTTTTGAAAAGTTCTGATGCATCCAAATGCTAAAGGTAACAAATGATTGTGCACAGGTGTGATTGATGAAGTGTAACGATGCAAGAAAAATGATATTCAATCATCTCCCGTGGAATGCACCTCCAGCAATTTTCAAGGTAAAAAAGATTTTGAATCTATGACAGTCTGTGAAATAATAATATGGCTTATTTACTTTGCCATCATTCTGAGCTGCTGCTCTTCGAGCAAAATAATTTCAAACAAACTTCAACTGACAAATCTGCTGGCATTACCATGTGCAAATGAGTGAATGCTACATTTATGTTTTGTGGCATGCAAATATTTGGCGTCTGCTCGCAGCTTATCCAGAAAAACAGATTGTGGTTTCACCATTGTTTAATAAAGTGATCTGCACCCATTTTAAAATGCAAAAAATTTCCATGCAATTTCTGGTTTGTGTCCTTCCAAATTCCAGTCATTTTCCATTAGTTAGTATTTATGTACCACTAACATCTTGATCCCGACTGATTTAAAACCTTTACTATCTTTAGCCAATTCACTTTTGCCGCTCAGCCACTCGGACCTAGCCGTTTGAAAATTCTCACAACAGAATTACATGTTTCTTATACACACGTATTAAAAAGCTGATAGATTTATGTGTAGCGACCATGACTGTCTTTCCTGTTCAAGGTAGTTCAAGATTTCCTGCCAAAACTTGTTTTAGTTAATGTTCTTTGGTGCAATTTTAACAAAAGAATTTTAACATAAGAATTTGGCGTATCCAAAACACAAAGAAACTTCAACCAATTCAAACCTCAGCAAAACAGTGGCATCCCGCCTGGAATACCTAGGGAAGGTCACGACAAGGTCACACGGCAATGATGCGGTATGTAAAGGGGTCAATACTTTCAGGCAGTACTGTACAAACAGTCTCGTGGAGTATCCCCTAATTAGAATTTAGTATTTTAATTGATTATTTGTTGCTGCTATTCCGATATAACACGCACCTTGTGAAAATGGTGATGAAAATGGTGAATAGGGACGACTGGAGCTTGCTGATGGCATAGAGCTTGTTGTTTTAATAAAACTTCTGCCAGCCTTCTGTGTTCCAGCATTAAAGGAGCTGAAAATTGAGAAAAGAAAAGAAAATTAGAAATTTACAGAACCAGCTAGTCAGTAAAGCTACACAAGGAGAAATCATTGAAATTTAATTATCAAATAACAATGATGATAATAAAAACACATCATATAGGCTGAGTGTTTTCACATAACATCACGGCTGCCATGATAGTGTCCCAAAACAAAGAAATGGCTGGTGTCCCAATTTAAGCCTCTGGGTCCAAATGAACTATATTTTAATGCAAATACTTTCTTTTGTTTCAGCAAACCAAATATGGCTGGTAGTCAGAGGAATAAAAATGCGCTATACAAGGTAGTTGTATGATCTATTACATACAATCATAAGCTATGATCATAACACTCAACATAATTCAATCATGATTTAACTGGAATTTTAAAATTCAAATTGACTAGCCTAAGTTTAACTATGCCTGTTGGAACATTTAATTAACTCTGCTTCATTCATTTGTTTGTCCATTCTATCACCCCTTTGTATGCTAGTTTGCCAATTCATTTGTTTGTTCTCCATGCACATATTTTTTATGCGTTAAAAGCTTCATTACAGTGTTATAATCCTTGTATTAATTGACTACTTTTGTGGTTAAGCAACTGTAACTGGACCACACTTACACTGACCATGAACACAAGATGCACTTAACATGTTAATAATCTCTACTGTTTATGGAATGGATAGATGCTTTGATCAACACAAATTAATAAACTAGATTTAATCCCACTGATAATATAGTCTGATGCTGTAAATATAAAAAAATTAGAATTTGGAATTCATGTTGAACAACACTGGGGTAACAGGGTTACATTTACAGCGTAGCTGTTTAAACAATAAAATATTTAAATCTAAATCTGCCAATTTAACATAATTCCTCTGCAGTTTCACGTTTATGTTGGTACTGCACAAAAATTGTAGTACATAAATAAATTGCATTTCTCACTGGCTTAAGAATCATTAAGAAATACTTATCTCTGGCTGGAAAGTGAAAATTCAACTAGGATATTTCACTAAACAATGAGTTCCTTAGAAAACAAAATGCAATTACAGTCAATTAAGGCTATTAGCAAATATATTAAGCAAAGCTGAATGATGTTGAATAGTGTTTCTTACTAAGATATAGTATCAATCTCGGCAGAAGAGGTAATATGAAACTTCAAACAATCATGTATACTTGCTGGAGGATACAACTTTCGACCGTTGAAAACAAAACAGGTTGATATTGTCTTTTACTGGATTTGACACCAGCATAATCCCAACAATACCATTTTCATAGACATAATACCTGGAACCTTTTGTTACAAGTACATGCAAAAGTCAACAAAAATCAGAATTCCACTTAAATCACCATACATGCAATAAATATAAAATTATTATATATGTATCTTACTGTAGTTTAATCTCTATTTAAATTCAATTCTCTCAGGAATAAGCAGCTGCAGTTTTAAAGTCTTCCGTAACTCTCAAAAGGAATGCATAAAACAAATTACAATTTATGATTACACAGAGAAAAACAAAGGATAGTTTGGTACAATTGTAAATTTCATTGTTCACTTATCAAAGGAGAATCTTTTAAAGGCATGACCACAAAACTGGTTATCTTTTTTAAAATAAATGGAGCCTTATCCATCTTCAATACACTGAATACACAAAGTAAGCTTACCTTCTCAGATAACAGGTACTACCCACGTTATCAAGACAGAAAGCATTGTTTGATTATATAGAAAATTTACAACAGTACAGTCAGGCAATCACAGAAACCATTCACACACCGAAAGTAAAAGTAAAAAATATCCCTTATTCTGCTTTTTGTAAGCTGTTACGGCATAACTGTAAACACTTTGAATACACAAGCCACAGGGCTTCTGGTATTTCGCGCGGTCGCGGAGCCGCGAAATTCAGGTAAATCCGCAAAATCCCGCGAAATTCCCCCCAAAAAACGCAAAATACCGCAACATCCGTCAGATATATTACCAAATACATGTCGGCAAAACATATTTGATACTTACCTTGGCTATTAGACCTCTTTTATTCACCACAAAACATCCCAATTTATCATGAAACTTCGTCACTGCAACGAGTAAACAACATCCCACAACTACCAGGCGTTCTTTAGATTAATGTTGTGAAAAACTGGGCACTGGCCACGATGTGAAACGCCTTACCATTGGTGCATTTCTCGAGTGAATTGTTTGTCAACGAGCAAATGATTATCTCTGTTAAAAAAAACGTTGGTCATAACGACGCAAAATTAATCGATTTTAGCAAATTTTGGGCATACACTTCATGTGAGAATTACATATATGCATCCGTAGTACATTCCCTCATATACAAGACTATCAATCTACAATGGAACAACTATCTACACTGTCTACAGTAGGAACAGCTATCTACATTGTCTACAGTAGGAACAGCTATCTAGCTTGTCTACAGTGGGAACAGCTATCTACACTGTCTACAGTAGGAAGAGCTATCTACATTGTCTACAGTAGGAACAACTATCTACACTGCCTACAGTAGGAACAACTATCTACACTGTCTACAGTAGGAACAGCTATCTACATTGTCTACAGTAGGAACAACTATCTACACTGCCTACAGTAGGAACAACTATCTACACTGTCTACAGTAGGAACAGCTATCTACACTGCCTACAGTAGGAACAACTATCTACACTGCCTAGAGTAGGAACAACTATCTACACTGTCTACAGTAGGAACAGCTATCTACATTGTCTACAGTGGGAACAGCTATCTACCTTGTCTACAGTGGGAACAGCTATCTACACTGTCTACAGTGGGAACAACTATCTACACTGTCTACAGTAGGAACAGCTATTTACACTGTCTACAGTGGGAACAACCATCTACACTGTCTAAAGTAGGAACAGCTATCTACACTGTCTACAGTAGGAACAACTATCTACACTGCCTACAGTAGGAACAACTATCTACACTGTCTACAGTAGGAAATGCTATCTACATTGTCTACAGTGGGAACAGCTATCTACACTGTCTACAGTAGGAACAGCTATCTACACTGTCTACAGTAGGAACAACTATCTAGACTGTCTACAGTAGGAACTACTATCTACAGTGTCTACAGTAGGAACAGCTATCTACATTGTCTACAGTGGGAACAGCTATCTACACTGTCTACAGTGGGAACAGCTATCTACACTGTCTACAGTAGGAACAACTATCTACACTGTCTACAGTAGGAACAGCTATCTACATTGTCTACAGTAGGAACAGCTATCTACACTGTCTACAGTGGGAACAGCTATCTACACTGTCTACAGTAGGAACAACTATCTACACTGTCTACAGTAGGAACAGCTATCTACACTGTCTACAGTAGGAACAACTATCTACACTGTCTACAATGGGAACAGCTATCTACACTGTCTACAGTGGGAACAGCTATCTACACTGTCTACAGTAGGAACAGCTATCTACACTGTCTACAGTGGGAACAACCATCTACAATGTCTACTGTAGGAACAGCTATCTACACTGTCTACAGTGGGAACAACCATCTACACTGTCTACAGTAGGAACAGCTATCTACACTGTCTACAGTGGGAACAGCTATCTACACTGTCTGCAGTGGGAACAGCTATCTACACTGTCTACAGTAGGAACAACTATCTACACTGTCTACAGTGGGAACAGCTATCTACACTGTCTACAGTGGGAACAGCTATCTACACTGTCTACAGTGGGAACAGCTATCTACACTGTCTATAGTAGGAACAACTATCTACACTGTCTACAGTGGGAACAGCTATTTACACTGTCTACAGTGGGAACAGCTATCTACACTGTCTACAGTGGGAACAGCTATCTACACTGTCTACAGTAGGAACAACTATCTACACTGTCTACAGTGGGAACTGCTATCTACACTGTCTATAGTAGGAACAACTATCTACACTGTCTACAGTGGGAACAGCTATTTACACTGTCTACAGTGGGAACAGCTATCTACACTGTCTACAGTGGGAACAGCTATCTACACTTTCTGCAGTGGGAACAACTATCTACATTGTCTACAGTAGGAACAGCTATCTACACTCTCTACAGTGGGAACAGCTATCTACACTGTCTGCAGTGGGAACAGCTATCTACACTGTCTGCAGTGGGAACAGCTATCTACACTGTTTACAGTGGAAAGAGCTATCAACAGTAGTAACAGCAGGATTCACACTGTCTGCACTTACAAACAGATATCCACATCACCCGGTTGTGAATAAAGCGATGGACTAGTTAATTTAAAAAGTCAGTTAATCAGTTAATCAATTAATGCAATCAATCAATCAATCATTCAATCACTCTTCATTTGTGTTACATCGTAACATCATAACAGTACATAACAACTGCAAGTACGGTACTCAAAAAATAAGATCTGTCCTTATTAGCAGTCTCCAATATTTGAGGGGTTTGCGACTAATTAGTTCAAAAGAGAACTGAACCTTTTGCAAGAAAGATACATGAGATGAAAACTAACTTAAATTGATCTACATTGGCTTCCCATTAGGCATCGTATTGTTTTTAAGATTCCTCTTTTAGTTTATAAATCTCTTAATGATAAGGCCCCGTCGTATTTGTCCGATCTTTTAACTTATCGTAGGAGCTCGTATTCTTTGCGATCTGTTAGTAATGGTGACCTTGTAGAGCCATCTTCAAAAATGCGAACTTATGGAGATCGATCGTTTGCAGTATGTGCCCCTAGATTGTGGAACTCTTTGCCTCTTTCAATACGTAGGAGTTTCTCTGTTGACATTTTTAAAAGCGTTTTGAAAACTTATCTTTTTAAAATGTTTGTTAGTGAATGTCAGTAAATGTAGTTTGTTTATAATTCATTTTTATTTGTTGTAAAGCGCCATGGACAATTTATTGGAGTTGTGCGCTATAGAAATACTATTTATTATTATTATTATTATTATTATTATTATTATTATTATTATTATTATTGTTGTTGTTACTATTATTATTATTATTGTTATTATTATTATTATTTATATAATAACCAAATCGTTGCGCGCGCTCTGATTGGTCAATCAGCTATGGGTTATTGTGCCAGTAAACTCATGGAAATTTCACTCGTCTTCTGAATTATTATATAAAAGCAATATACGACGCGTTTCTATGGTTTATAGGCTGATAAACCACTTGTGGTGTTGGAAGAACTCGCGAAGAATTCGTAAATCACTCGCCGCATTTAAGAATTCTTTGAGAGTTCCTCCAACATCCCGCGTGGTTTATCAGCCTATAAACCATAGAAACGCGTCGTATATTGCTTAAATAACCATCGAACTTCAAATCACTGGTAAAACAAGAAGTCTTCTTTATGAAAATTTCACAAATGGTTAACGGATAGGCGTGCACCATTGAATTATTGATGCACGCGGGGGATTGCTAAGCAAGAGAGAAGCGTAAGAGTCGCCCGAGGTGTAGCCGAGAGCGACTCTAGCTTCTTGAGTGCTTAGCATACCTCCCAAGTGCATCCAGAACTCAATAGTGCACGCTGATACGTTTACCATTTGTTTTATAACATATCATAAACATCGTAGAGAAAGCAAAGTCCCATTTTATTGTACTAAAATGTTCATGTAGTCTTTCATGACCAAGAAAAACAAGCACGAAACTTCGTTCACAGAATTTGCAACCGCTTAATACTTCGGTAAACACTATGACGATTGAAACGATGCAAATTTTGTAAAATCTCGCCCAAATAAAAGCGAAATTTTAGTTTATAAACAGCGCACACGTCAGCTATCATCATCAGCCGTTTCGAGCGTTAGCCCTTCGTCGGAGCGAATCGAGGAATTGTGGTCTTCAAGCACTTAAGTATTTGTTCAATCAACGCACCGTCAAGGAACCAAGCTCGGAAACGCTACTCCGCCTAGCTGAACTAGTTTTAACACTTAACTGTTTTTCTTTCGCTGATAACTATTACAAGCAAATTAATGGTGTAGCGATGGGCACAAAAATGGGACCTAGCTACACCAATCTTTTTGTAGGTTACGTCGAGTACCAATTCTTCAATCAGTACAACGGTCCTAAACCTGAACTCTACGGTCGCTACATTGACGACTGCATCGGCGCAATTTCGTCTAGCAAGGAGGAAATCAATCAATTTATAACCGCTGTTAATTCCTTTCATCCGGCTCTAAAATATACCTGGGAAATTTCGGAAACTTTCCTGGCCTTTCTTGATATCAAAGTTTTTATCAACGGCAACGGTTTATATACCAGCGTGCACTACAAACCCACCGATTCTCACAGTTATTTGTTGTATTCATCTTCACATCCATCTCATGTCAAAAACGCCATTCCCTATTCTCAATTTCTTAGACTTCGACGTCTATGTAGTGAGGACTGATTTTTCCAACAAATCAGAGGAAATGTGCCAGTTCTTCGAGAAACGTGGCTATCCTGATTCTGTGGTTCAATCGGGCCATCACCGCGCCCAGCAGATTGATCAACAGTCAGCACTACAGACGTCACAAAAGGAAAAGAATGACAGAATTCCATTCACCCTCACATTTCACCCGCATAATAACCCAGTTAAAGCCATCATTCTTAATAACTTTAAGATACTGCAAAATGATCCAGAAACTGCTAGAATCTTTTCGCAACCACCGCTGATTTCATTCAAACGCGACAAAAATGTAGGTAACTTTCTAGTTAGAAGCGCATTCAAAACAACTGAACAACCTGGCACTTTTAAATGCGCGCGCTCGCGATGCAAGACTTGTCCTTTTATTCAAAACACTGACAAAATATCGGGCCCTAAGCGATCTGTTAAGATCACTGGGATACCTCACAAATTAATGTGATTTGGTAAGCTGAAGCCACTCTAAAGGCACTAAGGTCACATGTGTCCACAGCTGTCCATGGCTGCTAATGCTTGGGCTCAATCTTTGCTTTGGTAGATTTAAGGGGTAATGCCCGCTACCATGTGGCCTTAGTGCCTTCAGAGTGGCTTCAGCTTACCAAATCACATTAATTTGTGAGGTATCCTTGTCACTCCAGCCACATCCCACAAGCTTTACGTTTTCACTGCTTGCTAAGATCACTGATCGGTTCACGTGTACCTCCGCAAATGTTATCTATTGCATAACCTGCACATTATGCAAAAAGTTATACATCGGCGAAACAGGAAGACGACTAGGTGACCGATTCCGAGAACACCTTCGTGATGTTGAGAAAGATGACAAAGACGCATCCAAACCTGTCGCTCGGTATTTTAATCTCCCTAACCATTCCAAACAACACATGTCGATCTCCGGCCTTTCCCTACATCAAGGTACCACGGAAAGCCGTAAAAATCTCGAGCAAAAACTGATCTTTCAAATCGGCACTCTTAATTCCCACGGTATCAAACGAGCGCTTTTCATTCAATTAATTTATACCTGTTTTTCACGTTACCATGTTACCACCAATAGCGTAGCTCCATTTTCTGTATACAAACCATACAACCCACAATTTCTCGATTCGCTCCAACGAAGGGCTAACGCTCGAAACGTCAGCTAATCGAATCCCTGTACGGTGGTCGATTTACATTATCAACTCCGTTGATAAACCAAATTTCCGTCATGTGTTATCATCAGCAGCGTTCACCCATGGGCAAATAGTAAATGTTTAATTAACCAATCAGAGCGCGCGCTTTTCTTTAGTTATGTTATAAAATCTGTTTGGTGGTCTCCGAAAGCCTCGAGAGGCAGATAAAAATTCAGTGAACGTCTAATACTGGACGGCCTAGTAGTTACTTATCTACAGTTATTTTACACGGGTTTTGTAAAAGCACTGAATCAGGAAATACTATTAGTGCAACTCAACAAACAATTCAAACAATAAGGAAATCAACCATCTCAGACTATTAATTTTTGTTTTCTCATTATTTTCCCCATTTCGTATGCTATAATAATTACAGGTATTGTATTGTCTTCTTTGTATAGCCATCACTTTCAGCATTTTCAGTTTTCCGTAGTTGCATTATTGCTTCTTTTGATATATAATCTGAAATTGTTGTGGCTTTGCGTATGCTTATCAGCGGACGATGGATGTACTAAGTAAAAGCAAAACAGTAGTTATGGTTTAAAGAACAAAACATCATAAAACTACCTGGAGGTCGCAAAAATTAATTGGTGCGATTTTTCATTCTTTACAGATATCGCCGAACAAAAGTATGGCCAACATTTATTAGTGATCACTCATTTTTCCTCAGTTTTACTACCCTTTTTTATTTTTGGGTTTGAAAGCCTCTCCAAGCTCGTCATCAAGACGTTCCTCTTCGTTTGGTTGTCTCCGCTTTGTCCGAGTAATGACGGAAACACCAGCTTTGTGCCTATTGGGACCTCCATTCGGCTGGGAATCACGAACGTCTTCAAGGTCGATAGCTCTGTGCACTGTTGCCTGGGAATAGTCAACGTCTTCAAGGTCGATAGCTCTGTCCCCTGTTGCCTGGGAATCGTCGACGTCTTCAAGGTCGATAGCTCTGTGCCCTGTTGCCTGGGAATAGTCGACGTCTTCAAGGTCGATAGCTCTGTGCCCTGTTGCCTGGGAATCGTCGACGTCTTCAAGGTCGATAGCTCTGTGCCCTTTTGCCTGGGAATCGTCGACGTCTCTAAGGTCGATAGCTCTGTTCCCCGGTGCTGCAGGATTATTCTGATGCTCATTAACTTTCTTCATCCTGTCATCAACTGAATACAGAACTAATCCCGGTTACCTCAGTGAAACAACTTACTCCTCACGTAAAAAAGTTAGTCAATTTTGCACAAAGTAGGTGGCATAGGGCGTAAGCGTCGGTTGATTTTATGGATGGTCAATTTTCAAAATATTTAATTCCCTTTCCTTTGGTTACTGATTGAGTATACTCTGTGTAGTGTCTCTTTCGTGGCTGCAAGCTGAAAAGGTTAAATAAGATTTGCGAGCGAAAAAAACAACCGGACTCAACTAAGATTAAGTCTTCTGACGCTTGTACTTTGGAACGCATTTTGCATGACTTGTTTAGACATATTGATACGTAGAGAGTTATGTTGTAACACGGCTATAAGGGTAAAATCAGCAGAACTACTGATCGACACAGCATACACTTGCAGGTTAGTATAAGAGAATACAGAAAATGAGTTCAGTTCCTTATCCTTTTCTCAACACTTACTTGATTCCTTAAAAGCTATCGACTCTAATGAAATGTTGCGTTAAGCGTGCTCTAATTGTATTTGTAATTAGCAGTGTTAACGTAGTTTTTTGGACTATGCTAGGAATTCATAGTTAAGGAATTTGCGGTAGCCTGTACACGCCCAACAGGAAACTGAAATAGTAGATAAACCTCAACTTTAATTGAGTAGTTTAGTTTTTTACCCGATATCTGAATTGAACATGTTTCATGTGATTTACTGCTTACCTGTTATACTGTTTCATGGTTATCCCGATCAAGGAAAGTTAAGAAAACTCGCCATAGAAGTAAGTTTATGATCAATGTTATAATATTGTCAATCATTTTAGTCTTGTTAGTTTTATATGGATTTCATGAGTTTTTGGATATTGACGACCAGTGACTGCATGGCATAATGATTGTTAAGAGTTTATATCAGTTATTCCCGCTTCGCTCGTTTTAATTGTTTCGTTTATTTCCAATTGATTTAGTTAATTAGAATACATTGTACAATTTAATTTCAGATCGAATAAATATATTATCAGTTATACGATTGCGAGTATTCTTCGGTAATGGATCGTCTTAGTTCCCCTACGAACCAGTAGGAACAGCTATCTACATTGTCTACAGTAGGAACAACTATCTACACTGTCTATAGTAGGAACAACTATCTACATTGTCTACAGTAGGAACAGCTATCTACACTGTCTACAGTAGGAACTACTATCTACACTGTCTACAGTAGGAACAAGTATCTACACTGTCTACAGTGGGAACAGCTATCTACACTGTCTACAGTAGGAACAAGTATATACACTGTCTACAGTAGGAACAACTACCTACACTGTCTACAGTAGGAACAGCTATCTACACTGTCTACAGTAGGAACAACTACCTACACTGTCTACAGTAGGAACAGCTATCTACACTGTCTACAGTAGGAACAACTATCTACACTGTCTACAGTAGGAACAACTATCTACACTGCCTACAATAGGAACAGCCATCTCCACTGTCTACAGTAGGAACAACTATCTACACTGTCTACAGTAGGAACAACTATCTACACTGTCTACAGTAGGAACAACTATCTACAATGCCTACATTAGGAAGAGCTATCTACACTGTCTACAGTAGGAACAACTATCTACACTGCCTACACTATGAACAACTATCTACACTGCCTACACTAGGAACAGCTATCTACATTGTCTACAGTAGCAACAACTATCTACACTGCCTACAGTAGGAACAACTATCTACACTGTCTACAGTAGCAACAGCTATCTACACTGTCTACAGTGGGAACAGCTATCTACACTGTCTACAGCCCAGTGGGAACAGCTATGTACACTGTCTACAGTTTAACATAGCATGACCTATATAGTGCTCACGGAAATGTAAACCTGTATTTAAGAAGGATAAAAAAGTGGAAAATGGTGCAGTGCTCTGCGCCCGCACGATTGTAATAAAAGTGGATCTTCCCTTAGGATCTTGCTTTTTCTTGTTTTTTCTTTTTTCTTTTCAAGTGAAGAGATAAAATTTATTTGAACATTTTTATCTGGAGGCGTGTTATCAATGGACCTTTAAGATAAAGCGTAGTTTTCATATGTTGGGAAAATCCCAGGCGGCCGGGGATTTCACTGTTTCCCAACCATCCCAGATTATGCCGGTGAATGAAAACTGGAGATCGTAGACATACCCGATTGTCTGGGGTTCCGCAATGCGTGCCAGATTTCTGCGATGGTCGGTATCTCGGCATGAATCTGGGACGGGCGGGAAATAGTGAAATTTCCGATGGGATACGGGATTCTTTCGACATATTAAAACTTGCTGAAGGTTGGAAGCCACTAAATTTGTTTGTGACTGCACTTCATGTCTGAAGCGTACGTAAGACGTAAACAAATTACAGACGAATGTTTGGGGAAATTTAAAAAATTTAGTTCAGGTAGGACCCTCAAATGTTGTTATTAAAATCCTTTGGTTAGAAGGTTACAATTCATTGATTTTTCTGCATTGAAGGTTTTCGTAAGTTTTTTTGAAATCGGAGGAGTTTGCCTACCGTCCACGGATGGCTTCCAAAACCCTCAAAACGCCCTCTGTTCCTGTTGCGCGATAAGTGGAGACTGGTGAGCTTTTTTTCCCCCTACAGATTAATTTGGACGTAGGAAAAAGTTTATTTCTCTAAACTGGTCATTTTAGCATTTTGAATTGGCCTTCTACCTCTAGTAGACTAGAACAGTGCAACATATATTTACATTATTCGACCGCTCGTTGCAAATTTTCCCTTTTATTCCGGCTTGTTAACATTCCACCCTGCACTTATGTGCAGCCCCAAAGGGTATGGTTTTTAAGCCGTTTTGGTCTGAAATAAGGTATCGATTTTAACTATGTTGGTCTGAGATAGGATATGGTTTGTGCACTTTATTCCTGAATTGAGTATGTTTTCTGGGAGGAGCTACTTCATCATTAGGCGATAAGACCATTAATCACAAAAGCACTTCATAAATTATGTTTACACAAATCGTGTAAGTGGAATAGGTCTGAAATAGGGCAGGGAAAATCGCAGAATTTGGTCTTAAATAGGGTAAGGGTTTTAGGAAGCGGGACGCACACCCTCACCCAATTTTTCACGAAATCATGGCACCGG
>JAEMWC010001958.1:0-20000 GCA_016490735.1 Pachyseris speciosa | reverse complement strand
ACTGTAGACAGTGTAGATAGTAGTTCCTACTGTAGACAGTGTAGATAGCTGTTCCTACTGTAGACAATGTAGATAGTTGTTCCTACTATAGACAGTGTAGTTGTTCCTACTGTAGACAATGTAGATAGCTGTTCCTACTGTAGACAGTGTAGATAGTTGTTTCCACTGTAGACAGTGTAGATAGTTGTTCCTACTGTAGACAGTGTAGATATCTGTTTCTACTGTAGTCAGTGTATATAGCTGTTCCCACTGTAGATAGTGTAGATAGCTGTTCCTACTGTAGACAATGTAGATAGCTGTTCCTACTGTAGACAGTGTAGATAGCTGTTCCCACTGTAGATAGTGTAGATAGCTGTTCCTACTGTAGACAATGTAGATAGCTGTTCCTACTGTAGACAGTGTAGATACGTGTTCCTACTGTAGACAGTGTAGATAGCTGTTCCCACTGTAGACAGTGTAGATAGCTGTTCGCACTGTAGACAGTGTAGATAGTTGTTCCTACTGTAGACAGTGTAGATAGTAGTTCCTACTGTAGACAGTGTAGATAGCTGTTCGCACTGTAGACAGTGTAGATAGTTGTTCCTATTATAGACAGTGTAGATAGTTGTTCGTACTGTAGACAATGTAGATAGCTGTTCCTACTGTAGACAGTGTAGATAGTTGTTCCCACTGTAGACAGTGTAGATAGTTGTTCCTATTATAGACAGTGTAGATAGTTGTTCGTACTGTAGACAATGTAGATAGTTGTTCCTATTATAGACAGTGTAGATAGTTGTTCCTACTGTAGACAGTGTAGATAGCTGTTCCTACTGTAGACAGTGTAGATAGTTGTTCCCACTGTAGACAGTGTAGATAGTTGTTCCTACTGTAGACAGTGTAGATAGTGTAGATAGTTGTTCCACTGTAGATTGATACTCTTGTATATTAAAGAATGTACTACAGATGCATATATGTAATTCTCACATGAAGTATATGCCAAATTTTGCCAAAACAATTCCAACGAAATCGGCTGTTTTTTACTGATTGTTTCTCGGCGAAGTTTGCCCCCGAAATTTCCCGTGAAATCGGCCAATGCTAAAGAAATCCGAACTATATAAATATTGTAAACGATTTAAGCTTACTGTCTAAACTGTAAGAAAGTAGTGCGCAAAATAAAAAGCTACTGTTTCCTTATTGTCAAAAATGTTTTGAGTGTATCAAAATTTTGGAACAGAAATGATGAAAATTAACGCGCCACTTTATTAATGGCGCAGAAACTAATGCTCACAAATATTAACGCAAATTTCCCAAATTCGCATTAATATTCTCTAATAAGGTAAAACTTCTGGTTGAGGGTAACAAGCAGGGGGCTAATCGACTTGGGGGCTAATCGACCGGATACCTTTCCGTGAATTTACCCCTGAAAATCCAGGGAAATTTAACTTTTTTTCGCGACCTATCAGAAGGCCTGACAAGAAGCAACTCAAATTAAAAGTTATAGATCTATAACAAGAGGCATATTATGGCTCTTGATCTATAAACACTTTTCTCCACTTAATTAGTACTGCACACGTCTATTCAATGCAGAAAGACTATAATAATTTTTTTCTGTAGAAAGCCTATTTGTGGCGCCATGCACTTCTTGAGTCAAAAGCATTGTCTGAATCCAATTCTTCATGTCAGTAATTTTTGTACATGTATTTGAGGGTGGTAGAGGGGAGGGGGGGTCTTGATCACGTTTCACAGGAAATTAAATGGCCGTTTCACGTTTCACAGAGAATAAAATGGGGACTACACGTTTCACGAAAAAAAAAGCGATTTTCTTATGGAGTGTACGTAATGTAAGAGGGGGGGGGGGGGGGGGAGAGGAGGAGGTGGGCTGGAATAACTTTGCAATAGTTGAATAGGATACCCTTGGCCCTCCACTTATGTCTTGAAAATAAAGCATGACTCTTCACATAGAGTCAGAGTAAAAAGGATGACCCTCCCCCAATACGCTGTAAGTTTCCTTTTGCCTATTTTCCATTTATTCATTCGAAACTGCACAGTAAAGGAAACTCGCGAACCTATAACAAGATGTTTTAACTGAGAGTAGAAATGCTGTTTGATAAATGGATGACACTCCACCTAACGGTGCTTTTTTTTTTTGCGGTGACCCTCCCCCAGATTACTCCAGCCCACCCTCCTACATAATAAAACATAAAGTCCCTTACTTTGATCAGAAGAAGAACTACAGTCAAAGCACTCCCCTGTCTGATGTGCTTTTTAAAATAAAAACCAGTGAGCAGCACACAGCCACAGCTTTTGTTAACATTTTTGCTATTCGACCGGTTTCCTGTGATCACAACAGACTTCACTGGTGAGATTGAGATAGTGAAAGAGCATGTTTACAGTACAAAGCAAGTTCAAATTAGGGTGTTAACAGCCAAAAAAACACCCACAAACAAACACATGCACACAGGATATAACGTAAGAATGTGCTTGCAGCCCGGGGAGGGGGAGGTATTTGACCCACGTTTGGGTATAGAGGTGCCGCTGGGGGTTGAAACCCTGACCCTGTTTAGGACAAAAATAACCATAAATACCTAGGGCGACGCCCTCTATTTTAAGACCCTGTTTAGGACAAAGGATAATATCGTATATCCACACTCTCTTGTTTACACAAGTGTTTTTTGTCAGTCCTTAAAATGGCGTAATGTTGACCGATGACCCGCTGAATAAATACAAATAAACGTCTCCCATTTCGGATTCCGTTCAGGTTGCTAAACAGTTAATAGCTTGCAAGCAGGCTCTCCAGGTTTTTGTTGCGACGCGACCGCATGATTCGCGCCGCAACAAAAAAACTGGGGAGCCTGCTCGCAGGCTATATAGTCGACAACAGTCTTAAAAAATACTCTGTCTAGAACGGGTCCAGGCCCTTCTCAGGACAACTCGCTTGAAATTATATACCCAGTTTAGGACGGAGGAGCCAAACCATACCCTATCCAGCAGCACGTCCCCGTATAGGCCATATAGAGGGATTGCAGTTATTGTTTAATTTTGGGGCTCGTGATTTAACGCGGCAAACATTGGAAAACGGGCCTCCTCCTTGTGGATTAAGGATTTCTGGTTATTGTTTGCCATGTAACTCATCAAAACAGTTACATTTGGTAGAATCTTGCGACCTTCAGAGGCGGTTACCATTGACGAGCAAAGCTATCCCAGACACGTTCCCATGGTAATCACGGCCCTGGGTCAAGGACGGCGTTTCAGATTGCAATGGAACGCAATATAGTTTGTATCGAACTGTATCATATGGCATCTATTGTTACAATTTCTCTCAAAATTAAAGAAACATGACACAAAATCATAGTTCACAGTGAGTTGACACCTGATTCTCATTTGACGGATAATTATGATCAAAAATCACGGCTCACGGTTATTAGCAAAATCACATTTCACGAGGAAAAAATCCGCCATTTCACATTTCACGGGAAATTAAAAAGGCAATTCACTGCTCACGGAAATACTCTTTACCACCCTCGTATTTCAGCATCATTGCACTGTGGGTTTTCCCCTTTTGTAATTTTCAGGCCTCAGAATGAATACAACATGTAATAGTCGCTAAAGACAAAATAATACTTATTTCAGTAAAACTGAATTCTCATCACTTTTCTACTTGGTCCTGGCATTTAAAACAGCACATTTTCACAAGAACAGCAGTTTAAACATTTATGGCAGTAGCTGTCAGAAATCTGCTGAATCGATCCCACCCTTAGAAAATAATTATATTTCCAAAGCTTTTGCACGCAAATTGTCAATTTAACTAGAAATAACATTTACCACAAACCTTTTTATACTTTTTTTCATGATGAAGCAGGATTTGAATTTCGAATAAAAGTAATGCGGACATTGTTGTCAATGGACAACACTGGTGCTAGTGAAGCCATTTCTGAAGTGACCAAATAAGAAACCTCTGTCAGAAGAAAGAGGATTATTGAGAATTTCTAAAAGAATATTCCTTGGGGTAGACAATTTGTACACATGTATTGTTAGTTTAATATCATGTAGATATTTCAGTTTGATTAAAATTAGCATACAACACTAAACCTGACAACTGATTAAAGTACCATTTCAAAGGACTGAAATGACATTATGCAGTTGAAATACATTGAGTTTTCATGCAAATAAAATTCTATTCACAACAAAATTATTGTTACGGCACACAAAAACTGGAATCTACAGACGTATAATCAGGAAGCCATAGTTTACGCACAGCTTTAAGTGTACAGCCGTCGGTACATAGTTTACATGTACACATCTCATTAATGATGTTCAGAAAGGCATCCCCTTTCTTTCTGTCAATAGTAACTATTTTGAATCAAAGTTTTATTGTACATGTAAATACTGCAAAGAGTAAACAGTGCACAATGTTCAGTGACCAAAGAAAGACGCATTTTTATTGTTATTGTTATACTGTGGGTTTAAACATGTTCTTTCTGTTGCACAAGTCAGCATTTTTTTTTAAATAATAATAATAAATTGGCAGTCACATTAAGAGCAATAAAAGCAAAATAGTGTTACTTTTAATTCCACTTTAATCCACATTTGGTGACACTAAAGCCTCTTTGGGTAGGGTGGTAAGGATTGAAATAATGAAAAATGGTTGAAAAATTGGGCTAACGTGTTCAGGTTTTTCTCTTGTGCAATGCAATTATAGCCAAAACACAAAATGTTTTTTCGGTGTTCTAGTGACAATTTTTGGTTGTGAGAAAAACTTAAGGCCCTTGGTTAAACCCACAACTTAAAAACTGTCATAACGTAATCTTCTTAATCTACACAAGCAGCTCTGGGCTAAATCAAATGAATGTAGCACACTTGACAATGATTAAACAACATGCTGGTTAAGTTAGGTGAAAAGGTTCTTTTCTTCTTTTTTTTTTTTGAATTGTGGTCTTCTAATGAAAGACAATCAACACATACTGTCAAAAAGATACTTTTTTTTTGGTTCACAATGTTTTCATACTCGTGAGTTTTTACAATTTTTCCTGTCCTGTCCTGTCCTAGTACAAATCCTTTGTCTTCGCCGGTTTACAGAGTATCCAAAAATCATTAATCTATCCGTTCCAAGTCATAACTGGAGAATCTCGTTATAGTTGTCTTGATGGTAAACTTGTTTCCAACTGGTTCACAGTTTGCATTACAGATAATAAGTTCCAAAGTATTTCCTTGCGTGACGCCTATTGACCTTTGGGTGTGCCAGGTATTTCCGGTGTTTAACATTCCAGTGTTTATCTTCAATAACGTGATTTCGCAATGTTCCTTCTTGGTCGCAATGTTTATATGCCAAGATTTCACCATCCTTTCTTCAAGGTCCAAAGTTGCGAAGATTTCACCGTCCTATCTTCAAGGTTCCAGGTTTAACGGGATTTAACCACCGATCCTCAAGGTCTCTGTGCGTGGGTTGACGGGATTTCACCACCTATCCTCAAGGTTTACGATCCAAACGTCGACGCGAATGAATCAATAATAAATGATAAAAGAAGAGACTTGCGGACGATCCGGAAGGAAAAACCTAAGAGACACTAAGAAATCCTAGAAAAAACCCCCCAGCGCGTACCACCGAAAATCCTAATAAAAACTAATAGGCGAAAAATAAAAAGGGGAAGGGAACCCAAAACAAAAAGCCGAGATCGCTTCCAGTGACCTGCTCATGCTAAGACCGAAGTCCGAGCGCAATGAAAACAGGCCATCCGAACGGCGAGTCCGAACGGAGCCCCTGGTAAAAACAAATGTAGTACACGCACACAGCACTACACTTGATCTTAGCCAAAAGGCCCAAGGGGATAAACAAATCTGAGCCTAAGAGTTGAACCGATGACCTTCCAATCACTAGTTCGGATGCCATATCACTGAGCTACAGGAGACTTGTGGGAGCTGAGCCATTAAACTAGGTTCATGTGCAGTGACAAATGTCCTGTAAACTGCTGGGATCTGAATGTCAGTAGATGGCATATTCACAATGAGAGTCAAGAGAAATACAGTACAGCTCGGAGATAAGCGAACTACGCAGACGCAAAATATGCGCGCGTTTTTTGCGTATTTAAAGCGTTTTTTTAACGCGTCTAAAATTGCGTATCGCGTTTCGCGTACGCGTCTGGACTTTGTTATTCGTAACCATAACTTGTCTTAGTGTGTAATTGTTTCCGGAAACAATAAATTAAAATAGCAACCGCTGAGAAGCAAAAAAATTGCATAATTGCGAAAGAGCGAGAATTTGGGGCGTAACGACAAACGAAAATGTGACATCTCTGGTTCTACAAGGTGTTTATCGTTTCATCGCGCGCCGCTGAACGTGAATTTGTGCCGTCACAACAGGCAAAATCTCATATCTCTGGTTCTGCAAGGCGCACAGAGACGATTGAAACGACAAAATACTCTTTCTTAAACGCTGAATTTCGTTACAAAAGTGCTTATGATGCGCCGTTTATTGAAGAGTTGTTTCTTTGCAGTCTTTGGAGGCAATTAGTTTTCTTTTCATCACGCGCTGGTGAACGTGAGAATTTGTGCCGTCAGAACAAACAAAAATGTGACATCTCTGGTTCTACAAGGCCCACAGAGACGATTGAAACGGCAAAATACTCTGTCTTAAACGCTGAATTTCGTTACAAAAGTGCTTATGGTGCGTCGTTTATTGAAATTAAGCTGGCTCAAAATGGTTTTGTTATTTTTAAACAAGGACTCTTTGATAGATCGTTACTCGCGCAATTTTTCGTTTGTTTTCTTGAAAATGGTATCAAACAGTTTCCTAATTATTTCTCAACAAGTTGTGATCACTGTTTTGTCAAATAAATTAACCATAGCAACAGCACAGCCTCCTAAAAACACGCTTAATTTTGGCTTTTATGTGCCTGTAACTCAAAAACGAGTCCGGTGACCTCCGTTTTTTATTATTGAATCGCAATCAGCATATTAAGATTCATCTTTTTGCAAGTCTGTACATAGGGTTCAGAGCCACTTAAAATTACCGTAAACTCGAGGGGCTTATTTATTTTAAGCATGTGTTTACTCTTTTTTCGGAGGGGGGGTTGATAGAGAAGGGGGGGGTTATTTAATGTAATGAAACGCATTAATGGTAGCAAAAAAAGGAGGAAGAAAGAGACTTTACGCTTCCCTACCTCCTTTTGGAGGTCGTCTGGCCGAAGACTAAAAACTAATCCGAACTTCCAGCACACAAATAAACCATACCGGATCAGTCCACATGAAGTGTTGCAGTCTTGATTAATAACTAATACAGCCTCGAGCGGCTTTCAATTGAATGTCGAAAGTAAATTGCGTTTGGTTTGGTTTTGCATTACTTCGCTTTGCGATTGGCCAGTAAAACTCGCGCCACTTTTTCAACGAGTGAGAAGCAAAACCAAAACCAATCGCGACTTGCACGCGCGCATTTTCCCGCGCTTTGCGCCGGCTGCATCTAATTGCTTTGTATTCTGATTGGCTCATTGCACTGTATCAGTCTGTTGGGATTGTCTGGAGTATTTGCTTTAGTTTTGGTTCTACGACACCGAATTGAAAACCGCTCTATCATTTATTAATTAACTAAAATTAATTAATTAATTAAGAGTATCGGGGTAGGAGAGGGGGCTCCAAAGACAGGGGGACTTAAAAACTTTCTTCCTCTGAAAAAGGGGTGTTATTAGAGAGGGGGCCTTATTTGAGAGGTGGGCTTAATTGAGGATTTAAGGTAAATGATTTAGTAAACTCACAGACTGACAACAAACTTATCAGCTTTTAATTCTCAAAGTAAAAATCTTTTCTTTATTGGACTTATTTAGGGGGCAGAGGGGCGGACACCCGGGAGAATAGAGAGCGGAAGAATAAGGGAAGCGGGAGTTCAAAGGCCCTGTTTACAAGCAGGGAGGGTGACCCAAGTGTAAGGGTTACCCTGGCAGGAGGGTTACCCTCTCTACATTTGTTCTTTTTTTTTTTTTCTTTTTTATCACTAATTACAAAAAATATAGGAAAAGAAGAAAAAAAAAAAAAAAGAAGTGGCGAGGAGACCTAACAGAAACTATAGGAGCTTATGAGAGGTTAGGCCTCCTCGAACTATGAGCTAGAGCTGTTTCACATCAATTGAAGAAAAGAAGGCGAAAAGTCGAAGATGGAAAGATTTATAAACTGTTTTCATACTTACTCAATAATTTAATCTTCAGTTTTTTCTTAAAAGAGGAGAGCGATTGAGAGTTGATGATCTTGTTGTCAAGTGAATTAAAAAACTTAGGCCCTTGAAAAAAGGGCGAGAACTTCTTCGTGTTTGTACGACAATACGGTTGACGGTAGGCCTGGGAATTTCTTGTATTGTAAGAGTGGAATTGATCGCTTTGAGAGAAATTGTTATTAACCTTTGGAGGTAATAATGAATTTTTGCAAGAATACATAAATTGGCCCAGTTGAAGCAAATGGATATCATTAAATTTTAGTATACCGAGGTCCTTAAAGATGGGGTCAGTATGAGCATTAAAATGTGATTTATTAATAATTCTAATGATGCGCTTTTGCAGGATAACAAGGTGGCGGAGATTAGTTTTATAGGTCGAAGCCCAAAAGATATTGCAGTAGTAAAAATAAGGATAAATTAAGGAATAGTAGAGCATACATAAAGACGATTTAGGAAGAAAGAAGCTGCATCTAGATATTATACCGACTGACTTCGCAACTTTACTTGCAACGTGAGATATTTCCGACTTCCAATTTAGGTTTTCATCCAAAATTACGCCTAGAAAATTTGTCTCCTTTACTTTAACAATATTTTGACTATCTATACTTATTTGAATATTACGAATTGAACGCTTTTGTCTTGGTTTAAAGACCATAAATTTAGTCTTTTTAAGATTTAGATAAAGCTTGTTTGCTTTAAACCAGATTGACAGTTTGTCCATCTCCAAGTTTAACATGTCTGAGAGATAGTTCAGATCTTTATGTGACATGAATACATTGGTATCGTCAGCGAACAGTATCAGATTTAATAGATTAGAAGCATTGTTGATGTCGTTAATGTACAGTAAGAAAAATAGAGGTCCGAGGATAGAACCCTGAGGGACCCCACAAGAGATTTCATTTCTTAACGAACGGTGGCCATTATATTCAACATATTGCTTTCTGTTTGAAAAGTAACTTCTTATCTAGTCCAGCGCTAAGCCACGAATACCGTAATGTTCGAGTTTATCAAAAAGGATGATATGATTTACAGTGTCAAAGGCTTTTGAGAGGTCAAGAAAAATACCTACGGAAAATTCACCTCGGTCAAAGGCAGTGGAGATCTTATCATGCAAGTCGATTAGCGCGAGTGCAGTGGAATGATTTTTCCTGAAGCCGTATTGGTTACTACAGAGGATGTTGAAGTTCATCAGATATTGCATTAAACGATTGTAGATAACTCTTTCAAAGAATTTTGAAAAGCTGGGAAGCACCGAGATAGGTCGGTAGTTGGTGAAAAGCGACTGATCATCAGATTTAAAAATAGGTATCACGCGAGCGATTTTCATTTCATCGGGAACAATACCATGCTGGATTGACAAGTTTATGATATGGGTGAGTGGTTCAGAAACAAGTAGAATGGACTCCTTAATGACTGTCATTGGAATCTGGTCGTAGCCAGCTGCTTTGCCTGGAAGAAAAGTTTTCGCAATCTCAGTGATCTCATCTTGAGTTGTAGGGTTGAAGAATATTGACTGTGTAAAGGAACCATTAAGAAAACAACGGTGTGAAGCTGACGACTGTATACCCCTTGCTAAATTAGGACCGATGCTTGAAAAATAACTACAAAACTTGTTGGCAATTTCGACAGGGTCAGTAACTTCACGATCATCAGCTTTAAATGTTGAGCATCTATTGGAATTTCTTTTGCTTCTGTTTAGAATTTCATTTAAAACTTTCCAAGTAGCACGAGTATTAGATTGAACGTTATTCAATTTCTTCTCGTAGTATAGACGTTTTGCTGTCCGCAGAGAATGATTTAATCTGTTTTTATAACTTTTGTAAACTGATTGACGATCCATTGTTGGATTTCGCAGATATTTTTTATAAGGCCTATTTTTCTTCCTAATACACTTAATAAGCGCATTGGATAGCCACGGTGTATTTAAACGGCACTGTTTTCTAGTTAATTTTTTAACAGGGAAGCACACATTATAACTTTCAGAATACTTCTTTATAAAGCTATTATACGCTTTTTGGGGTCATGATAACCATCAAGGGAGGACCAGGTAATTTGTTTTAGCGTTTCGAGAAAACTCGCTAAGTTTTCTTTATTATTGTCTCGAATGACCACTGGGTCATGAACGTGGCTGTTGGAAAGTAATTATTTGAATGAATCGAAAAAACAGGTAAGCGATCAGAGATATCAGTAATCAATAAACCACTTCTCGAGTGATCAAAAAATGTGTTTGCGAAAATGTTATCTAGCAATGTTGCGGTGTGAGAAGTTATTCGGGTGGGACGTGTTATCATGGGAAAAACATATACGAGTGCAATCCATCAAGGAATTCGCCAGTGTTTTGGTGATGTTGAAAGTTAATTAAATTCAAATTGAAACCACCCATAATAAAACATATTTTGTTCTCTCTAGAGATTTTAGCTAACAGATCATTGTGTTTTGACACAAAGTCACCAACTCTCTGATTAGGTGGCTTGTAAATAACACCACCAATAATATTTTTCCCGTGAGGTCTTGATATTTCAATAAAACAAAGATTCTGCAACATCAATATCGTCAAAACTCAAGTCAGCGCGAATTTTAAATCGAGATTGTCAGAAATATATAAGCCAACACCACCACCAGTTCTATTTGGGCGATGTTTGTGAATAAAATTGAAACCATCTATGTCTACTGAATGGGAATAATCATTTAGCAGTGTCTCAGAAACGCCAATTAGAGAGATCAACTTAATATTCAAGCATGTCAAAAGAATAGAAAGGCTGTTTATATTACGTTGAAGACTACGAATATTTAGGTGTAGAAGCGAAAAATCTTCATCACATAAATTATCATTTCTCAACATTTCGTTAAATTTGTCTTCAATGTAGTAATCACAGTGGACGTCGTCAGTGCAGAAATTAACATCAGGATCTATATCGTCAGAACGAGTTAGGGAAAGAGATTTAGGTGACTTGAAGAATAAAAGGAATCGTCTTAATTTAGGCTGGAAAGTGTGTCAAGATCATAACGGACCGGGCCATGTTGAAGTTCGTAAATTGCAAGGTTAAAACTATAATCGTCTAAAGCATTAAAAGGTAAAGTGTGATCAGGAATCGAAGCCATGGCTAATAAATAATAAACATATAAATACGTACTATAAATATTATAGAAAGCTAAAGCACAAAACTACACAGCTACTTAACTGGGACGCTCAATTCTGTCTTTAATAACCAGTCGGTCTAAAACGAAATAGGCTATTTTCCCGTTTCTTCTCGCTTCTTCAAACGTAGGACGCTGCTCTTCCCTCTTGTCAAGGGTTTCTTGTGCCAGGTCTTCATTAACAAAAATTCCAGGGGGCTTGATTCTCCTTGCACTTCTGATGATTTGTTCTTTTAGCTTCCAATCGCGGAGGCGACAAACGACTTGGACGTCTTACGGAGCCAGTTGTAGCATTTGCTCTTCTGCCGACTCGATGAGCCCGCTCGATATCCGGTTCTTCATCGAGGTTAAGCTTCTCTTTGAGTATCTCCTTTACTTTGGTTTCGGTGTTGTCCCAAGTTTCTGCTTCTTCCTCTCGAATGCCGTCTATTCGAATATTACTCCTTCTACTTTGGTTCTCCTGATATTCGATCTTATCAGTGTGGTAATCGAGGGAACCGCACATCTTTTCAATCTCTTCTTCGACCTCATGCAGTCGGGATGAGCATGGTTTCAAGTCCTTGATATCTTTCTGGGAGAACTCGAGGCTCACCTTCAAGTCGCTAGTGTCTTTCTCGTAAATATCTAGTCTAGCTTCTTTCATCATGACAACCTGAACGGGGCATAACATAGCAGTGTCTCAGAAACGCCAATTAGAGAGAACTTAATATTCAAGCATGTCAAAAGAATAGAAAGGCTGTTTATATTACGTTGAAGACTACGAATATTTAGGTGTAGAAGCGAAAAATCTTCATCACATAAATTATCATTCTCAACATTTCGTCAAATTTGTCTTCAATGTAGTAATCACAGTGGACGTCGTCAGTGCAGAAATTAACATCAGGATCTATATCGTCAGAACGATTAAAAGACGAAAATAAAGGATCGTAATTTAGGCTGGAAAGTGTGTCAAGATCATAACGGACCGGGCCATGTTGAAGTTCGTAAATGCAAGGTTAAAACTATAATCGTCTAAAGCATTAAAAGGTAAAGTGTGATCAGGAATCGAAGCCATGGCTAATATAAATAAAAATAAATACGTACTATCAATATTATAGAAAGCTAAAGCACAAAACTACACAGCTACTTAACTGGGACGCTCAATTCTGTCTTTATACCAGCCGTCAAAACGAAATAGGCTTTCCCGTTCTTCTCGCTTCTTCAAACGTAGGACGCTGCTCTTCCCTCTTGTCAAGGGTTCTTGTGCCAGGTCCATTAACAAAATTCCAGGGGGCTTGATTCTCCTTGCACTTCTGATGATTTGTTCTTTTAGCTTCAATCGCGGAGGCGACAAACGATGGTCCTTGGACGTCTTACGGAGCCAGTTGTAGCATTTGCTCTTCTGCCGACTCGATTGAGCCCGCTCGATATCCGGTTCTTCATCGAGGTTAAGCTTTTGAGTATCTCCTTTACTTTGGTTCGGGTGTCAAGTTTCTGCTTCTTCCTCTCGAATGCCGTCTATTCGAATATTACTCCTCTATTTGGTCTGATATTCGATCTTACAGTGTGGTAATCGAGGGAACCGCACATCTTTTCAATCTCTTCTTCGACCTCATGCAGTCGGGGATGAGCATGGTCAAGTCCTTGATATCTTTCTGGAAACACCTTCAAGTCGCTAGTGTCTTTCTTTAAAACTATAGCTTCTTTCATCATGACAACCTGAATGGGCATCATGGCCGACCGAGTACAAAATGATTTGAGGCTGAATCAAATTCAAGGATAAATCTGGCTTACCTCAGAGTTCAAAGATGGCGAACTTGGTCCGACGGAGGACTACTTCACTGGTTTCAACGTTATTACGTTCTCTTCTACGATAAACGAACGCAAAATGAATTGAAGCATCATCAAGTATGTTATCCGTGTGAAAAGCCACGATAACGGCAACAAAGAAGACAGAAAGAAAAGAAAACAATGACGATAAACAACACGGGCGACACTGCAACCGGATGTGATTTGATCAACTTCCGGTTTATGTCGCTCGCTTGACGTTGTGATCTTCCAACCATTTTCGCCTCAGTAAGGGATCAGTGGGGGATCAGTAGGATTAGTGGGGGATCAGTTTGTCTCCAATTTTGAAAAGTGGAGATTCTACACATCAGCTTAAGCGTGAAATTGAAATTTGCCAGACAAACAGCACTTAGCAAGCTAAAACAGAATGCAAGGCAAACATTAACAACCTTAATCCCTAAAAAGCCTTTCCATCATTTCAATGCCAGTTTGCTTACAGAGTAAACACTGCTTCTGGTAACGTTAATGTGTAGAGTTTTTTGACAAAACCGTAAAACGTGTAGGGTTTTGTGACAACAGCAAATTTGGTCCAAACAGGGGGGTAACAAAAACAGTGTCCAACAATTGTTAGCTATTGCTAGCAAACCATTTACAAACCTTGAGGCCCTGAAAAGCCTTTCCATCATTTTCAATGCCAGTTTGCTTAGAGAATAACACTGCCTCTGGTAACAGTTAATGTGTAGAATTGTTTTGACAACAGTAAACGTGCAGGGTTTTGTTGACAACAGCAAATGGACAGGCTTTTGGTCCATATTGGGCAGAGTAACAAGAAAACAGTGTCCAATAGTTACCGTTTCTTTAATTGCTTTTGTTTCATTAGATATGCCTCAAAGAAGCTTTAACTAACATAAAACCTCTCATGGGAAATACAATGGAAATATTACAATAGTTACCTGTACGTGATAACTTCCAGATATAGAGTATATGTTCTTAAATTCATGTTAAAGAAAATGGCTATCCTTTGTCAAACAAAACATTGAAGTTTTTATGGCAAACACTGAACTAAAGTGTCCTTATTGCATGGATACGGCTACACTTCTTGCAAAATATCACAATCTACTTTCTGAGTAATGATAGCTTGACGCAACAGTTTTAAGAACAAAGTTTACTGCTAAAGCTTGTCCTCGTTTATGTAATACATAAGATATATGAGCGGGACGCCTTATTTGGACATTTGAAACCTCTAATTTCACTGGATCTTTATCAGGCATACATGGCTAGGCGAAATTATTGTTGGATCTGACAAATTGCAGGTGAATAGCTTACTTGTGAAATGAAACAATAGATTGTGTTTGTCGTGTTTGTAATGTTAATCAGTAGAGATCTGTATCAAAGTTCATGCATACTAATTAGCGGAGCAGGACACTTTTATGAAAGTTAATGATTTTTATTGGGGTTTAGAGAGGTATACATGTGACTCAAATAGTACACGTAGATTGGTCGTTAGTATAATGAATTATTAATGAATTTTACAACAATTATTATTAATCTATACAATCACGTTTAATCACTGAATTCCGTATTTACTTTTTGTATCAAGGAAGTTTGCAGATGCCTTCAAATGGAACTGAATAACAAACCAACTATGACTATATCTGTACTGATGTTCCGCTGTCGTTGTATCTGTCACCTTATAATAATCTTTGGACTCATCCAGTTGTTAAAATCAAAGTATTCCACCTTCTCCAGCAACATCTCTTCCACTCGTTCAACCAGATACTCAAAGCTTGGCCGTTCATTAGCAGTTTCCCTCCAACACTTTGTCATCAAGGCGTAACTGGAAGGGAAATTAAAAACAGTAACTTCTCTCTATCCTGCATAGCAAAATAGTGATACAATATAAAGGTGCACAACTTACCCTTTCAAGCTCCCTTACTACTTACTAAGCAGTAGCCCTAATATTTTCTTTCACTGTCAACAATTCATAGTCGTTCGACATTTCAACTTTTCGTGGAAAATCCAGTATGTAGTTCATGTGTCCTATTGTGTTGCCTTTAGGTTTATATATCGGTTAAGAATGGTGTGTGTTAGTAATGTTCAGGAGCACCCAAGATAAGCTTCGGTAGATATCTGTTCAGCTGTTCGGTAGAGGGTAATTCGCTTAGGCTTTCGGCGTCTATAAAGAGTACACTCGGATTTTCGTAATTAAAACGTGCCCTAAAAAATTTGCAATGGGGCAATCATACTCCCTGAGATTTTCAGAAAGGTCATGTTTGCTGTTTTTGCAGTCAAGAACGTCAGCTAACGTTTTCGGAAAGAAAATAGTTCCCTAGAAAGTCCGTGGAAAGTTCATTTCAGCTAGCACTTTCTCAGAAGAACATTTTGTTCCCTACCATTTTCGGGCAAGTAAAATTTCAGCTAAATTCTTCTAGCTGACCATAAAAACATCATTTTAAGCAAACTTCAAACACAACAACGTACTTAAAAATGCCTTTCTACAGCTTTTGGTTAATTTGGCTCGGTGGGTGCCCCTGAATGTTGGCGTGAATTTTGTCCTCAAGTTATGTTAGTGTTGATGGTGGGTGGGGAGGGTGTTGGCTAATGGACAGTACATGACTGTCTAACGTAAATGGAACATTATAACTTCCTGTTTGTTTTTCTAGCTGTAGGTAACATTTTGTTTGGCCCATTTTACTATTGCATGCTTAGTGACCTGGCCTTTATGAATGAAGACGAAGCTGGAGGTGATCAGCTTGTTTTGATACAGACCTCACTGCTTTTCTCGTGTAAATCTTGTTGTTCATATGCTAACTAGTCCACATTTGCATGAGAAAGACAGAGAGGTTTGTATCAAGACAAGTTCACCTCCAGCCTCGTGTCCATTCATAGGCCAGGTCACTGAGCATACAACTGCCAAATCGGCTATTCGGCTTTGGAGAAATACTACTAAGACACGGCTTGAAAAATGTGTTGCTGATTCTTTCGATTGTTAAAACCACTGAAGTATTAGCCTGTGACAAGCTCTCTAATGGGGTCTCACAAATATGGTGCAAACGGCGAGAGGATTGTGGCAGGGACAGGGGCAGGGTGAGTAAACACCGCTCCATTTCTCTCACAGTTCACTTCACTCGCCACTCACCCCCGAAATCTTTCATGAGACACCAATAGAGGACTGGCCTGTGTGCAACAAAGGAAATAGGAGACGTCTGCACGCAGGCTGACGGAGAGCTTTCTACAAGGCTATTAAAGCATTTAAGGTGATCCCATCATGATTTGCATGGTGTGCACTGTGCTTCTTTCTCTTGTTTTGAAGTAACACATGAACCCATGCTGTCTCGTGGGGGTCCTCATTTAATCACTACCGAGATAGGAGACATAATAAGCTCAAACTTACAAAGACTCTGGACAGATGTCGGGCCTTTCCATCCGGTAGCCTTTCTTAAGACGCTTCAATATCTCCGTGTGATTTAGCAGTGGGTACGGCGAACCACCTGGAATTATTCAATGTCATCATGTAACAACATCTCTTCAATTCCGTTTAAAAACATATGCGAGCTTTTAAAAAAAGGCTCGCACTATGTTCCAAGGAAGGTAACTAAAATGCTGTGATATTCACTGAACATAATTTAAACAAAAAACTACTTTTTTCATAATCTAGAACAAAAGGTCTTTAGTGCTTAACAGGAGGAGAGAAAATTAATACAACACGAGCTGAATTGAAGACAATTATGCACAAAGAAACGATAATTAAATAAGAAAAAATTATTCAATGAAATGGAGTTGGAAAGCAGTCGGTACTTGAGGTTAAAAATCCGCCGCTTTTCATGTCCTTGCCAATAAACAGTCCACTGTTAAGTCTCAAGCAGACTACTGCGAAACAGCTTAAAAATCATTGGGACAAACGAGTGGAAACAACTTCCAGCCAAAAATCAAGGACGCTGTATGGAGGGGAATATCGGACAAAAATGCTATTGGATCGTACCGTATTATGTATTGTATTTTATTTGCCGGTTTACTGTCTTATCGTACCCGGTATGCTGTTATGTCGTACTCGGTGATGTGATCTCGTATCCAGAATACTGTTATGTCGTAACCGGTAACGTTCTATCGTAGCCAGAATACCATTATGTTGTAACCGGTAACCTTATATTGTATCCAGATGCCATTATGTTGCACCCCGGTGACCTTATATTGTAACCAGAATGCCATTATGTCGTAAGCGTGGTGGGTAACGTCATATCGTAGCCCATGATGCCATTATGTTGCCACCCGGTGACCTTAATATTGTAACCAGAGTTTGCCATTATGTTGGTAACCCAGTAACGTCATATCATAGCCCAGATCCCAGTATGTTGCACCTGGTGAACCTTATATTGTAACCAGAGTGCCATTATTGTCGTAAACCGGTTAACGTCATATCGTAGCCCAGATGCCATTATGTTGCACCCGGTGGCCTTATATTGTAACCAGAATGCCATTATGTCGTAACCGGTAACGTCATATCGTAGCCCAGATGCCATCATGTTGCACCCGGTGACCTTATATTGTAACCAGAGTGCCATTATGTCGTAACCGGTAACGTCATATCGTAGCCCCAGATGCCATTATCCTGTATTATGTCGTACCTGATAATGTCATATCGTAACCAGAATGCTATTTTACCTTTGTTTTCCGTACACGGTGCAGATAACCACGCATGCTTTTGTAGCCACAATTGGGAAATTCCTGTATGATATTTCTGACAATATCATCTAACTCTTGCGCCGTAAGAATAGCATATGTATCACGGATCGATAGGCCATTTTCTTCCAACCTATACTGTTTTCACACTTACGCAGAGCATTTTGGCTATGTCAGTTGCCTTAAATCCATTCTCAAGAAAGTATTCCAGCTGTTTACAGGAAATATCAAATTTAGGCCTACCATTTAAACCTGTTTTTATTTCTGTAGGCGACGGTGTGAAACTCATCATTATCCGTTTATCAGTTTTTGATAGCATCCTTGCTGCCTCTCGAAATGCATGAGAACTGAATCATCTAAAGTACCCCAAGCCTCAACAACAGAGTACAAATCCAGTCGATCTTGTATCTTGCGTAATCGATGTTGCTGCTGTAATCCATACTTCCTAACTTATTTATCGCGTTAACACGGTTTAAAAGTTTTCAGTGACAAGCTCAAGAGGTGAGTGATACTGACCTTCCATATTTTGCACTCAAAGCTTATAAAGCTGAAAAGTAAAATGAACGAGTTTTGTGTGTTTGAGACCGCTCCTCCAGGGAGCTGAAGCAAAGGCGTTTTTGAGCTATGTAGTGCAACTGGAAGTGACGTTTCTCATGCATATTCATTCACAGTGGTTGTGCGAAAATTTTCAAGTAAATCGTCTCTATAAGAGTAAAGAGACTTAGTAATATAAATGTGGTAGCGCCAAGGCAAGTAAAAAGAGAAAACGCCTCGCTTCCGGTTTCCCTTTGTTGCTAAAAAAAAAAAACCGGTGCTTAATAACTTTGCTATATTGAGGAAAAACCTTGAACAGGAAATACGTCCCTACATATAGGCTTTCACTCGTTCGTTATTTTCACGGACTTATAAACCTACAATAAACTGTAGCAGAAGTTATATGCCTTTGGCTGTAGTGAGCAGTTTAAAATATGCATCAACTTAACTTACTTAAAGCTTAAAATTACCTTAAGTTTTCTGAGGCCTGGTTGTTTCCACCGTTTCCCTGCCTGTCTTCGCTGTTTAAGTTCCTGGGGATATGTTTTCAAACTGTCTAGGCCTATTTCGTATAAAAGTTTCCCTTGTTACTCGGGTTGCCCGCGTCTCGTGCGGCGCCCGGGTCTAAGATTACCGACGGTTCTTCTTTTTCGTCGTCGAGTATCATCCACAAAGCTCACTTCCGGCGTTTCTACGCAAGCGCTAACTATTTTAAACAGAGTGATGCCTGTTGTCACGTATCGGAAAATGTCGATTCACCTTGTGTCTTTTGAAGTCTGAACAAACAATATGTTAAGAGAAGTGTCTATGCGAATGTTTGCAAGTTCAACGGGAGAAGAAAGCTTTTAACATGAGTAAACTTAACTCCAGATGGACTGCCGTGTTTCCTCATGTCTGCTTCAGTAGACTGCGAATAATCTCTAATTTTGGCGATGGATTGTGGGGCGGGCGAAAGACACGTGCGCGCGCGAAGTTGCGAGGAGACGCGACGCGAGGGGAGCGCCAAAAATTAGAGACTACTGACAAAGGGAGTTTTGACCTTTCACGGCCGAGTGATTCGGAAGTGTAAATCTCATATCAACAGCAAGAATGATGCCTGTTGTCACGTATCGGAAAACGTCGATTCACCTTGTGTCTTTGAAGTCTGAACAACTAATATGTTAAGAGAAGTGTCTATACGAATGTTTGCAAGTTCAACAGCGAGAAGAAAGCTTTTAACATGACCAAAATTTAACTCCAGATGGATTGCCGTGTTCCCCGTATCCGCTCCATTGAGCTGTACATTTTGTTGAATAACTCAAGTACGGGATATCACACACCCCTGAGACTTTGACAGGTAGTTTATTTACTATTTTCCCACAATATCTCAATTTCTGGACTTTAATTTTTGAATGATAAGCGATTAGTTTTTACAAATGTACTAGCGTCACTTGAAACTGTCCAGAAACGTTCCTTTCTTGTGTTTCAGATGACGTATTTGTAAACAGTTTCACTCTGCTAATTAATTTTCTACTCACGTTTCACCGAAACTCCATTAACTTTTATGCGAAAAAATCCTACATCGTTCGATAAGCGTTTCCTTTCTCAAACAATTATCCATCGAAGCGAAAACAAGTGTGCTTAGTTTTTTTTTTTGGAATCAATACACTATTTTTATCACCTTGCCAAAACGATAAACCTCTGTGGTCTAAAGGTCACTGTTGCT